>JBAMJV010007414.1:0-149525 GCA_037951105.1 Echinarachnius parma
AACAAAATATCCTCATACCAGACTATTAGTATACGTAACAATAGCATTTAAACTTTCTTTCAACAATAAAACAAAACTATATTGATTAAATCACCAATAACACAGTGCTTCCATCTCATGGGCGTAGAGACTTACATAAAACATATTCATCAGGGGGGGGGGGGGGGGGGGGGGTGAATGAATAGATCACCCCCCCCCCCCCCCCTGTTGAATGTGGTATCAATGACGAATCTACACCATGCTTTCCATTCTATAAAACAATCAATACTCTCAATATTCATATTGTTATATACACGGTTATTATTCTACTTGCCTTTGTACATGGCGAAATAACATGGATTTGAGGGGCCTTTTCACATTCGTGGTCATTTTCAAAATATCTAGGGATGGGGGGGGGGGGGGGGGGGGGGGAGGTGATTTAAAGTTCCTCTAATCCCCGCGCCTTTCGTACGCCAATAAGGTCCTCCTGGTTAAAATGTTATCCGACATAATTATACTAGTACATAATATATAGAGGTTTATATATATCCACAAAAATCATTGTATTTCTGACAAGTTATTGTCCGTGTAGGATTATTCCATCTAATTGAATGAGACCCATTCAATTTCATATTCATCAACGTTTCTGCCGCATTTCTGTCCCTTTCTGTATATTTATGTGCCAGTAACTTTACTGACATGTGCAAAAAGTGACGAGTTGATAACATGTGTAGGCCTATATGTGTGATCTTACTTGTTCACTTGGTAATTGGTAAACATTTCATGTTAAATGCATGGATATTAATATGGCCGAGTAATAAGCGAAAACGCAGATTTGTGCTAACACATTGCACTGACTTGGTACACAGTTATAAACTTTCCAGTGGATAATTAAAAAACACTTCAAATCGTGAACATCTTTGTATAGAAAGGGAAAATTCCCAAGTATTAAATATAATTATACCCCAAACCTGTTCATGCTTACATCGGTAAAACGAATACACGGCAAGGACCTATAGCGTCTAGATGGCCTAATTTTCACAATTCGGCCCCTCTCTATGTAATTTTTCCTGAAGAAAAAGAATTTGGCAGTCATTTCTCATGAAATCAATCAATTTTGGTGTGTAAATTAGTAAATATCTAATTTGTCCTGGGAACGCCCCTTTTAAATCGCCAAATTGTTGACGTCATCTAAAGTACGGACTAATGAACTAAATTCCTGTAGATGACGCGTCATGACGTAAGCCCAATGAATTGTCAATCACATGTCAATCGCGCTGCCGATTCTGGACCCTAAATGTGGGTGGGGGCGTAAACTGGCTGCTAAATGAGAATTCTGCATCAGAAAATTAGTCTTAAATCACTACAGTGTTTATTTTCCATGGATTTTTTTCCGGCAAACCTGTATTTTACAAGTCATTCAAACTATAGAATAAGTGCCAAAGTACGAGTTGTATCTTTAGGTCTAATCAAAGAGTTATAAGATAAATTAATGTGGAATTTAGACAATGGTTACTCAATTGGCATGTATTATTTGGTATTTTATATATACTGTATACATTATTTTGATTGATAAGATAATGAAAATGTAAAAAATATAATTTACACATTGCATTGAAATAGTAATCGCAATATTAATTATATATTCAATACCAATAATTGTCATTTTCCTTTTCTTTTCTTAATTTCTTCTCTTTCTCTCTCTTCTTCTTCTTCTTCTCTTCTTCTTCTTCTTCTTTTCATCTTCTTCTTCATCTTCTTCTTCCTTCTTCTTCTTCTCTTTCTTCTTCCTTCTTCTACTTCTTCTTCTACTTCTTCTTCTTCTTCTTCTTCTTCTCCTACCTTCGATCTCCTTCCCTTCTCCTCCTTCACCTTCTCCATCTCCTTCTCCTTCTCCTTCTCCTTCTTCTTCTTCTTCTTTTCTTCTTCTCCTTCTTTCCTACTCCTTCTCCTCCCTTCTTCTCTTCTTCTTCTTCTTCTTCTTCTTCTTCTTCTTCTTCCTTTCTCTTCTCTTCTTCTTCTTCTTCTTCTTCTTCTTCTTCTTCTATCTTCTTCTTCTTCTTCCTCTCTTCCTCCCCTCCTCCTCCTCCTCCTCCTCCTCCTCTCCTCCTCCTCCTTCTTCTTCCTTCTTCTTCTTCTTCTTCTTCTTCTTCTTCTTCTTCTTCTTCCTTCTTCTTCTTCCTTCCCTTCTTCTTCTTCTTCTTTCTTCTTCTTCTTCTTTCTCTTCTTTCTTCTATTCTTCTTCTTCTTCTTCTTCTCTTCTTCCTTCTTCTTCTTCTTCTTCTTCTTCCTTCTTCTTCTTCTTCTTCTTCTTCTTCTTCTTCTTCTTCTTCTCTTCCGTATATAGTATACCATAAATTACATTTCATTTATAGTAGATTGATTATACCCCCGAATTTTGTTCAGATCCTGTTGGATTGTATAATAATGTAGAATAGTTACTTATTATTATAATTATTTATGATCATTTATTCAGAACAGTTACAGAGTCTATATACATGAGTTACAAAATGCAAAATACAAACAATACACAATCAATAATGACCAGTGAAGGAAAGTTAAACAAATACCGTAAACGGTATAGAAAACAAATTACAACAAGATAATCTGCTTCACTTTGATGGTAAAAATACTTATTAACAAATTACTATTCATAACAAGAATGTATGATATACATGCATAAATATTATAATGACGTATACATTGGGACAGCCCTTGAAACATAATACAAGGCAAAACCAGTGATATTACCAGTTATTATGAGAGATATACTTTCAGAGTCAAAAATCTTTTTCATTGAACGATTAAAAAGTAGTATTTGATAATGCAAGAACCCACATTTATTTAAATTAAGTACCATTAAATATAAAACATGTCTAATCTACCGTGGGAAATGAAAACTGAAGAAAGAAAAAATCAATCTGAGACATATGCACCTTCAAATCAGGAATCTGGTTTATGTACAATACAATACAACTATATACAATTAAATGAATAAGGACAAGTAGCATAACTACAAGACTGTAATATAAACATTAATAATAATGCATTGAGATATTTGTCATACACTAGAGTAAACATTGAGACAAAATATTGTTGCTTGCAAAACTTGCACTGGGGTCAAATAATAATCCTTCTGCATGTTGTGATTAACCTGAAAACGTTCAAATACAATTTCGTTTTTACATTTGGATTTGACGGGCTAACTCTATTACATGTATAATTGATTGATTAGATAATGAACATTTTAAAATAGTATTGTTCCTTGCCATTTTACACTGTCTGGGGTCTTATCATAAATAGTCGAGGGAGCGGTAATACTAATGCCAAATTCCTTTATTATCGCGAAACATGTAAGAACAAAGCATGTTTACTTTGTATAACTCATAATTACGTAATATATTTTCACTGATATATCTTTATAAATATGACCCTTTTTATGAGCCACATTAATTGTTAGAATCATTCTTTAACTTATTCATTTAAAAAAAGTTTATTCTCTCTTTTAAAAAGGCTCATTTTGGGCTACCAAGGTTATTAAGTTGCAATAATCATTTAATATGCAACCTTGCTTTAGTCGATGGAGCGGTAATACCAATGTCCCAATGTCTTTATTACCGCGAAATACAGTGCATGTTTTCTTTATATAACTTATATTTTCCGTAAATGCATATAAGTATGAGCCACATTAATTGATATAATCATTTCATCTATGCATTCTCTATTATATGTGGTAGTATATTTAGCTAAATTTGGACGTTGATATATAGGTATACGTTTATTGTTATTTATGTTCCGTAATGCTGCATCTTCTGGAGCCAGTGTGTGAGGGTTTACATGCCCTAGGGCAACAGTAATGCATACTTTACTTTTGTGAACCCTGACCCACACACTGCTTCTAACTATTTTCTTCTGTCTTGTAACTTGTATTTTTGTAATTTGTGCATATATAGTTGTGTTGTATTTTACATTGTATTATGCTTTTTGGTCGAATAAATAATAATAATAATAATAATAATAATAATATATTAAATCCAAACAATGTAATTAATATATATAAACAAGAACAATAGTGAAATTTAAATTACATGTACTAGTGCATGTAATTTAAATTTCACAACTATTGTACTTGTTTTGATTTAATGTTTAGCACGTGTAATGCAGCTTGTTTGCTGCCATACGTGTTCAAAATAAATATCACAAATAAATAAATAAATAAATAAATAAATAAATAAATAAATAAATAAATAAATAAATAAATAAATAAATAAATAAATGAATCCCTATTATTGTATCTAATTCCAGCTGGAATCCAACAACGGGAGAAATAATGCAAATAATGATCGTTGAGTTCATAAGAAATGTCAGTTCCTAAATCTGCAAAATTGAAAGAACCTCCTTTTATAAGTCAATTGAACATTTTGAAGAAAATAAAATAAAATAAAAATAAGTGAAATGATTGTGATTCGTACTGTAGAAATATTTCTGTGTTTTTTCTTCACAATAATTATTTTCTTTATTTTTGTACTTGTTCGTTTTTCCATTGCGCGCGCCATCTACGTTTGAAGGTAATACAGGCAAATTTTCAACGTGATTTTCAGCTACAAGTGCATCTTAAATTATCGTAAAACATCTGATTAATCTTAGGTAAGATTTAATAATTGCCACAAAGAAATTAATATTAAACATATAAATGCTATTAGTATATGTTCATTTTGTATTTATGTTTCGATGAGGGAATGATTACGAAGCGATTATGTGTGCGTAACTTGTAAAGTTTGTGTAGTGCTCTGGCAATGAATGCGAGTGGGGAATATTGTAATGTGTGCATGATATGACTGAAGCTTCAGCTGCATGCGCAGTATAATTTTGACCGAATAATGACCGAACGAGAGAATTATGAGATAGTGTTGTGATTCTGTAAGGAGTTGGGCATTGTCAATACAAATGTCACTCAAAAAGCCTCAAACTGATAAGGAAACCCTGATCTTATAGAAACAATGAGAACAATCAAAAGAAGAATTTGTATGGACAAGTATTCTAACTTTGCGCGTATTGAAACTTTGCGCATCATATAAGCGGTACGCAAACATTAGAACACGGACACGGCGACGGAAATTTCTGACGCCAAATGAAAGAGCACACATTACTTACTAATCAGCCAAAAAATTAGCTAACAAAGATCGATATTTCTTGAGAAAAAAATTACTTTTTGTGTGTTTTTTTGTGTTTAAATTATGGACAATGGAAAATCATCAAATTAAATCGAAATCCTTCCTGTAGAACAGACTTGTTGTTATCGAAATCCTGCGTAAAATGCTCCTTTATTCGACCTTCCTTTCAAATTTACTTTCGGATCGCGCAATCTCCGTAGAAAGCTTGACAACGCGCGCGTGCCAAGATGCTAATACGCGCAAAAGTTTGCATCTTCACACACCCATTGACATGCGTGTTAAAGTTTTCTACACAGGATTGCGTGTTAAGTCAATGACAGTGTATCAAAGTGTATGGAGCGCGAAGTTTCAAGACTACCGTACTCGGTGAAGAATCTCTTGTTGATATGACATGGTTACGGAATCGGGCCAATAACACATGAATTGTGAGTTTAGATCGAAAATGTTTTACATACATCGAATCCTCAGAATAGAGGGAGTATTTTAATGCTTGTTTCATTGAGATTACAGTAATTTTGTTGCTCCTACGACACTTTGAAAAAGTTCAAAATTTTTGTGCGCGAATTTTCAATACACCTTCATACCAATTTGAGCAAAAACGGTCGCTGACGTTCAATCGTGTCAATGGTCAACTCTATTTTGAATCTCAAAAGTAAAGTGATGATGATGACCGTTTCATTTGTTTTGTCCGCAACTGTAACTTACTGTCCCTCTATTTTGACTGTCGTGTCTGTTTGGACATAATTGCACACCGTCTTAACGCCTATGTCCGAATAGACTTCAGACCCTCAAACGAGAAGGGGTGCAAAATTGTTGACATCAAGACAATTGTCATCCACAAAATTATATTTTTATAATTTTATAATATTTATGATTTTCTCAGTTTATTCAAATGTTGACACGTTATCCATTCGAATCACACATACAAACATTACAATATAGTAACTAATAATATTAATACCGTACTAAAGTAAACAAGACTCTAGAGTAAAGTAATGCCTAATGGGCTCGCGCCCTGCATTGCCATTGGCATTGTATTGATAATGCACAGGTCCTGGTAGAAAAACGACCGTCACCCATTTGTTAAGTATACACCATTTGCCAAAATGATATTGCGCGTCAGCAGTAGAGGCACACGCTCGCAAACGGTGATCATCCTAAAAAATAATGATATCCTTGTATTGTAAAATAAAAGAGGACAAATTGCATCAGCAAAAGTGAGGACCGATTGTCCTCTTTTTTTTTTTTTTTAGGGACATTTTTTCTCCTGCCATGCCATGCACTCTTCATTATTAAACAGTAAGGGAATATTCCAGAATTCATCGCCCTTTAAATACTTGAATGTTAATAATTCTTTAATTTTTTCCCCCAGCTGCCATCATGCCTGTGGAAACAACAGAAGCTGTTCAGCCAACAACGGAGGAGAGGAAAGAAGAAGGTATGCCAGGGCACTTATACATGTACAAACTGTTCTGTGTCATATGCAATGCATGGACAATGCATGGCTGGCGATCAATTTTCTTTTTCCAACTCGTACATTGTCAATGTACACTGTACGACCAGGAAAATTTGCCATACTACCAAGTATGACCATTTACATTGTAGATGTGTGCCGGGGACATTCAGGGAAAATCTAGTAATTTTTTGGGGTGTTTCATAAAGAGTTGCAATCAATATCAAGTTGCAGTTAAATCTATGTCAGAAAATATAATTGTTTGAGCCAATCATATTTGCATTTTTTGGTGCATTTTCTGACTTGCATCTAATGCAAACTTTGCGATTGATCACAACTCTTTATGCAACCCCTTCAGGGCCTCGTTGCAGAAAGAGATACAATCGATTGTAAGTTGCAATTAATTTTAAGTCAGATCATGTGTTCTAAATGCGCAAATCTAATTGGTTGAAACGTGCAAATTTTTGGACTTAGTAGCTTACAATCGATTTATCTCTTTTTGCAATGGGACCCTGGAGTTCCTCTCTATTTTTAAAAACTACTCTTTCAACTAGTTTGCAGCTCAGTTTCCGTAAGTCACCAATGTATTATCTTTTAAGGGTATATGTAAGCCTGGGGCCCGGAAGAAAAAAACCCGGCCCGGACCGGCCCGGAAGTTGCTTCAGATTTTTTACCGGGTCCCGGACCGGCCCGGAACCCGGTAAAAATCATCAGAATAAACGCTGTTTACATCATCTCTCTGAAGTACAATTTGGGCTTACAATAGGCTGTATTGGCATCGTTGAAATGGCTTTGATTTGAAGCTATTGACGCTTCTATTTTGTGATGAATCGGCATGTTTACGATGTTATTTTTTACTAGTTTGACAACGGGAAAAATTCAACTCGCGCTCATGACGGAAATTTCAGAATTACGACGAGTTTTTGATGCATGCCACGTTTTCGCTTCATTTTGAGGACGCAATCGTTGAAATCACAGCACTTATTTCGACCTATTTATCGTCTGTTTGAAGTATTAAATTTCAGAATTACGACGAGTTTTTGATTGACTTATATTCGTAACGTTTTCGCTTCATTTTGAGGACGCAATCGTTGAAATCACGGCACTTATTTCGACTTATTTATCGTCCGTTTGAATTATTAAATTACAGAATTACGACGAGTTTTTGATTGACTAATATTCGTAACGTTTTCGCTCAATTGTTTAGGACGCAATCAGTAAAATCACAGCACTTCCTTCGACTGAGTTATCGTCCGTTTGAATCATTGAATTAAAAATTCAAAATGCATCATGCATGCCACGTTTTCGCTTCATTTTGAGGACGCAATCGTTGAAATCACGGCACTTATTTCGACTTATTTATCGTCTGTTTGAAGTATTACATTTCAGAATTACGACGAGTTTTTGATTGACTTATATTCGTAACGTTTTCGCTTCATTTTGAGGACGCAATCGTTGAAATCACGGCACTTATTTCGACTTATTTATCGTCCGTTTGAATTATTAAATTTCAGAATTACGACGAGTTTTTGATTGACTTATATTCGTAACGTTTTCGCTCAATTTTTTAGGACGCAATCAGTAAAATCACAGCACTTCCTTCGACTGAGTTATCGTCCGTTTGAATCATTGAATTAAAAATTAAAAATGCATCGTGCATGCCACGTTTTCGCTTCATTTTGAGGACGCAATCGTTGAAATCACGGCACTTATTTCGACTTATTTATCGTCTGTTTGAAGTATTAAATTTCAGAATTACGACGAGTTTTTGATTGACTTATATTCGTAACGTTTTCGCTTCATTTTGAGGACGCAATCGTTGAAATCACGGCACTTATTTCGACTTATTTATCGTCCGTTTGAATTATTACATTTCAGAATTACGACGAGTTTTTGATTGACTTATATTCGTAACGTTTTCGCTCAATTTTTTAGGACGCAATCAGTAAAATCACAGCACTTCCTTCGACTGAGTTATCGTCCGTTTGAATCATTGAATTAAAAATTCAAAATGCATCATGCATGCCACGTTTTCGCTTCATTTTGAGGACGCAATCGTTGAAATCACGGCACTTATTTCGACTTATTTATCGTCTGTTTGAAGTATTACATTTCAGAATTACGACGAGTTTTTGATTGACTTATATTCGTAACGTTTTCGCTTCATTTTGAGGACGCAATCGTTGAAATCACGGCACTTATTTCGACTTATTTATCGTCCGTTTGAATTATTAAATTTCAGAATTACGACGAGTTTTTGATTGACTTATATTCGTAACGTTTTCGCTTCATTTTGAGGACGCAATCGTTGAAATCACGGCACTTATTTCGACCTATTTATCGTCTGTTTGAATTATTAAATTTCAGAATTACGACGAGTTTTTGATTGACTTATATTCGTAACGTTTTCGCTTCATTTTGAGGACGCAATCGTTGAAATCACGGCACTTATTTCGACCTATTTATCGTCTGTTTGAATTATTAAATTTCAGAATTACGACGAGTTTTTGATTGACTTATATTCGTAACGTTTTCGCTTCATTTTGAGGACGCAATCGTTGAAATCACGGCACTTATTTCGACTTATTTATCTTCTGTTTGAATTATTAAATTTCAGAATTACGACGAGTTTTTGATTGACTTATATTCGTAACGTTTTCGCTTCATTTTGAGGACGCAATCGTTGAAATCACGGCACTTATTTCGACTTATTTATTGTCTGTTTTAATTATTAAATTTCAGAATTACGACGAGTTTTTGATTGACTTATATTCGTAACGTTTTCGTTTCATTTTGAGGACGCAATCGTTGAAATCACGGCACTTATTTCGACTTATTTTTCGTCTGTTTGAATTATTAAATTTCAGAGTTACGAGTTTTTGATTGACTTATATTCGTAACGTTTTCGCTTCATTTTGAGGACGCAATCGCTAAAATCACGGCACTTATTTCGACTTATTTATCTTCTGTTTGAATTATTAAATTTCAGAATTACGACGAGTTTTTGATTGACTTATATTCGTAACGTTTTCGCTTCATTTTGAGGACGCAATCGTTGAAATCACGGCACTTATTTCGACTTATTTATTGTCTGTTTTAATTATTAAATTTCAGAATTACGACGAGTTTTTGATTGACTTATATTCGTAACGTTTTCGTTTCATTTTGAGGACGCAATCGTTGAAATCACGGCACTTATTTCGACTTATTTTTCGTCTGTTTGAATTATTAAATTTCAGAGTTACGAGTTTTTGATTGACTTATAGTTATATTCGTAACGTTTTCGCTTCATTTTGAGGACGCAATCGCTAAAATCACGGCACTTATTTCGACTTATTTATCGTCTGTTTGAATTATTAAATTTCAGAATTACGACGAGTTTTTGATTGACTAATATTCGTAACGTTTTCGCTCAATTTTTTAGGACGAAATCGGTAAAACCACAGCACTTCCTTCGACTGAGTTATCGTCCGTTTGAATCATATTGAATTAAAAATTAAAAATGCATGCCACGTACAATGTTGTATTTCATACTTATTAATCTTTATTTTGTTTGTTTGCAAATTATATGTTTGCTATAATCAATGCTATTATGGAACGATGATGGATATGCAAGTTGAATTTTTGAATAAAGATTCTGATTCTGGTGATATGATTTGGTGGAAGAAAAGTAAAGACGATTGTGGCCAAGAACTAAATGTATGTCGTGTGCGTAGAGTGATGATTATTATTGAATAAATCGATGGCATTCCTCAGGCTACTGTGTGTGTGCGTGTGCATGTGTGAATCGGGGCATCTGCTTCGAAGCGTGTTTGTTTTTTTCTTCCCGCCGACTAGTTATGCGGACGTTCGGGAAAGCCGGGAAAGCCGGTTAAGCCGCCATGTGCGAGTACCCCGTTTTAATACGAGGTGCGAGTCGCGATGTTTGCGACTATGAGAATAATGGAATAATGCTTCAAAGATCAAGTTGATTGTAATGTGTTTCGAACTTTATATAGCATGAAAGGTGATTTATGGACATATTGAAACGAAAATGCAATCACGATTCCTTTTTTAAAAGAAAAAATCGCCCTATAGCATTGCCGTATATTTTGTAAAGTATACTATTTTTAGTTTGCCCAAGTGACTTGGACTTGAATTCCTCTTTATATAAAGAGTTGAACATTAATATTTGTGATGAACGTTACGGGTTAAACATGAAGCGAACACCTTACGAATATTAGTTAATCAAATCTAATAATTCAAACAGACGTTTAGACATGAGTCGCTACAGGGCCATTCTTGGTCACGTGTGTGACCCAAAACATAACAAATTTTGAAATGGGATGCTTATATTTCAGTAAGTATGAGACTATAATGATTTTTACTTCATATGTGACTTGAATATGTTGTAGTCTTTCAAACTTAACACAAAAGATTTTATAAGGAGTACCTAACTCAATGTCAGAGGTCAAATGGCATGGGTCACGTGTGTGACTTCGCACGGAGCGCTTTTTTCATAACTAAATTTCATTTGGAAAATTCTTTAAAATATGAATAGCTATAATGTTCATCTTATTACCAGAGAAGTACTATACATTTGTAAGTACAAAAATAGCAATGAATGAGAATTATATCAAGCCGTTGTTTTTTATAGTACTTAATTATGTGGCAACGTCTGGTCACGTGTGTGACATTTTGGGGTGGTCACGTGTGTGACATGTACAATATGAATGGAAAAATGGGAATTTTATAATATCGGGTTTAGAAAAGAATGAAAGGTTGAATTTTTACAAAGTTGGTATCAACCTGTACAGGAAAGTGAGAAGAATGAGCTTGCTAATTATACTTTTGATATCTTGATTATTTTCTGAATTATGATTATTAGAAAATATTGAAATATGTAAATTTATGCAAATGAGTAAAAAAGTTTCATTTTAAACTTCAAATCATGTATTTCATGAAACTTTACACATGGATCATTCCAAAAATGGAACAAAACTACAGACAAATAAAACTTCAATTTTTCCGAAAAAGTTTCACTTTTCAAAGAATGGCCCTACAAGAAAATGGTGCTTAAAATATCTGAAACATCAACATTATCAAATATATGATAATTTCATGTGATAAGTTACTGAGGTCCGAAGAAATACGTTTTCGCGTATTTTGAGAACGCAATCGGTATAATTTTGGCATTTATTTCGACCCATTTATCGTCTGTCGGACTTATTAAATAAGCATACTTACGATGATAATTTTTTATTGACTAATATTCGTAATGTTTTCGCTTCATTTTGATAACGTAAACGGTAAAATCACGGCATTTATGTCGACTCATGTATCGTTTTCATCATCGCAAAATAAGAGCAGGCAATATCAAAATGATTGCCTATAAATCGATGTCAAACTAATCTGGAATATCGTTATCATCTTCTTGAAATTAGCGAACAAAGTTACGATAATAATGCGCTTCGAGAATATGACGCATAATAAATATGAAACATCGTTTTCATCATCGCAAAAAGAAGAGCAGGCAATATCAAAATGATTGCCGATAAAGCGATGTCAAACTAATCTGGAATATCGTTATCATCTTCTTGTAATTAGTGAACAAAGTTACGATGATGCGCTTCAAGATTATGATGCAAAATAAATCTGAAACATTGATTTCATCATTGCAAAATAAGAGCAGGCAATATCAAAATGATTGCCGATAAAGCGATGTCAAACTAATCTAGAATATCGTTATCATCTTCTTGTAATTAGCAAACAAAGTTACGATGATGCGCTTCAAGATTATGACACAAAATAAATCTGAAACATCGATTTCATCATCGCAAAATAAGAGCAGGCAATATCAAAATGATTGCCGATACAGCGATGTCAAACTAATCTAGAAAATCGTTATCATCTTCGTGAAATTAGCGAACAAAGTTACGATAATGCGCTTCGAGAATATGACGCAAAATAAATCTGAAACTTCGTTTTCATCATCGCAAAACAAGAGTAGGCAATATCAAAATGATTGCCGATAAAGCGATGTCAAACTAATCTGGAATATCGTTATCATCTTCTTGAAATTAGCGAACAAAGTTACGATAATGCGCTTCGAGAATATGACGCAAAATAAATCTGAAACTTCGTTTTCATCATCGCAAAATAAGAGCAGGCAATATCAAAATGATTGCCGATACAGCGATGTCAAACTAATCTAGAAAATCGTTATCATCTTCGTGAAATTAGCGAACAAAGTTACGATAATGCGCTTCGAGAATATGACGCAAAATAAATCTGAAACTTCGTTTTCATCATCGCAAAATAAGAGCAGGCAATATCAAAATGATTGCCGATAAAGCGATGTCAAACTAATCTGGAATATCGTTATCATCTTCTTGAAATTAGCGAACAAAGTTACGATAATGCGCTTCAAGAATATGACGCAAAATAAATCTGAAACTTCGTTTTCATCATCGCAAAATAAGAGCAGGCAATATCAATATCAAAATGATTGCC
Source organism: Echinarachnius parma (assembly GCA_037951105.1). Classification (NCBI taxonomy): domain Eukaryota; kingdom Metazoa; phylum Echinodermata; class Echinoidea; order Clypeasteroida; family Echinarachniidae; genus Echinarachnius; species Echinarachnius parma. Next base: position 13,099 of record JBAMJV010007414.1, read on the forward strand.
GATAAAGCGATGTCAAACTAATCTGGAATATCGTTATCATCTTCTTGAAATAAGCGAACAAAGTTACGATAATGCGCTTCGAGAATATGACGCAAAACAAATATGAAACATCGTTTTCATCATCGCAAAATAAGAGCAGGCAATATCAAAATGATTGCTGATAAAACGATGTCAAACTTATCTGGAACATCGTTATCATCTTCTCAAAATTAGCAAACAAAGTTACGATATGGTATGCTGAAAAAACTTTGATATGCCCAAGAGAAAATGATACCCCAAAAAGCCCCCAAATATCTGAAACGGAACTTCATCGAATTGTCGACAAATCCCGATTTAAAAATCAACTTATTTAGCAGATATCGGAAATGTTTTGACGTTGTTTTGGTCCCGTTTTCCACTTACAAAAACTGCGAAAGAAACTGGAATAAGTGTGTCATTCAAACAGGAATATAACTTTTCCAAAACACATGTTTTTTACCGGGTTTTTTCCCCGGGTTTTGGCAATCGTCTCTCCAACCCGGAACCCGGCCCGGCCCGGCCGGGAAGCCAAACCCGGCGGGTTTGGCCCGGCAATCCGGGCCGGGCCCCAGGCTTAGGTATATGTTGCATTAAGAGACACATGAAAAAGTGGTCTGTTACATTTATTACATAATGTGAAACGTAAAGGAATCAATGAAAAGGAATATGGCACAAGTTGGGTTGGTTTATCATGCAAAATATTTTTCCATTTTGATGGCCCCAAACATTTTGTAGCTTCAAAACAAATTTAAAACCATCCTGCCCCCCCCCCCCTTGAATTTATCATATTAATCTTAGTGAAGCAATTGTGTTGCTCTGAAAGATAATGAATTGTCATATCCCCAACTCAGAGCTAATTCAAGTTCTAATTAATATTTCTGTTTTTCCCCCCTCAGCCGCCGAGTCATCAGGGTCGGAAACGGACAGCGATGACTCTGCTCATGAGATGGAGACGGGGGCTCCCGCTGCCACGGCAGAGGCCTCAGAGATGCATGAGATCACCGGGGAGGAGCCCACCAGCAAGGCAAAGCAGAGCAGGAGTGAGAAGAAAGCTCGCAAGGCAATGTCAAAACTGGGTCTCAAAGTTATTGCAGGTATGTATCCTCATGATTTTAGGCTTTTATGCCAATCTTTGCATTCAAACTCCAAAACCTTTCCCAATGACATAGAATATCTTTATCGTGCTGGAGAAGCCCATCTGCAAAGCTAACTGAAGTAGAGGTGAGAAGAAAGCTCACAAGTGAATGTCCAATATTGGGCTCAAAGTAATCACAGGTACGTGTCCTCGTGATTTAACCAGCTTTCTTGCTTCTTCAGCCACTTTTGGTTTCAGCATCCCCATCCCCCACCCCCATCTGCAAAGCTAGATGGGAGTTGGAGTGAAAAGAAAGCAAACATACAAACATAATGTTCAACTTTGCCTTGAGGCTATCACAGGTACTGATTTTGATTTTGAAGGCCTCTTGTTCTACTATAGAAACTTATGTCATAAAATTAATCTACACAATGTTGCTGTTAACAATCGTAAAGAAAGATTGAAATCAATAGATCTAAAGTGGATGTAACCAGAAACCATCTCTCACCAAATTCCTCGCCCCATAAGGACATTTGAGATCATATTCTGCTACATTTTCAGCACTACTTTAACCCTAACCAGGCCTGGGAGGGGTGGAATCCACCCCCCCCTCGACTTTTCGCGCGATAATTCCGCAACGCGCGCAGGTATTGCCGCGCGACTTGATGAGTTTTTTCATTGAAGTCTTGCGCAACTTTTGAGACCAAATTTGCGACGACCGGGTATACGGTTCTAAAGTCACGTGACCTTTTGTAAGTGAGCGTCGGCCCGAAAATCGCCAAATTTTGTGATTTGTGTACAAATCCTATGGAAATTGATTTTTTCCTATAATAGACAAAACCTTCATTATTTTTCATTCTAATCACTGCAGTCATTTAATTTTGGGCTAAAAGTTGTAATAATGGTTAATAATTTATTCCATCAAAAAAAATTTTTTAAATAAAAGTTAAAAAACAAAGAAATACATAAGAAATTCAAAAAACAAAGAAATACATAAGGAATTTTTTGGCTGTCGCAATTTTTAATGTTGAAAACCTGATAATTAGGTCATAAAGAATATTCATGCACAAAATTAGCATATTCTGAGCCATATTTAGTGATTTATTGACAAAAAGGGGATTTTTGCATAAATTTGCATAATTAATTCGAAATTGATTTTTCTTTTTTTTTTCTTCAAAAAACTAACAATGCAATCTTGTAGATTATGTCACAATCTATCTGTGTGCCAAATTTTGTGGCGGCCACGCGTTCGGCGACCGAGATCTCAACCCGGCCTGGTTAGGGTTAAACGTCTGTCTCTAATATAGCAATGCTAGAAAGTAGAGAGTAACTTTAGTATATGTAGTGGCCCAGTCAGGCAAGTAAAATTAGAGGTTTGTCAGATGTTACTAACCATAAATCATAATTGAGTGGCCCAAAGTCCCAAACAAAGAAAGCATAAAAGAGTCCGTTAATTTTGGTCGCCCTGTCTGGCAAGTTAGTGGCCTGAAGCTTTTTTGGGGGGTGGCTTATTTCAAGAATTGCCATTATGTAAGGACATTGGAGATGATATTCTGGTAAAACTGTCTATTTCTAGCACTACTGTAAAGTTTGAACTTCTGTCTCTGATATATACAATCAATCAATCTTTTATCATTTCTAATGCAATTTTTATTATAATTATCTCCCGCAGGAGTCCAGAGAGTAACGATAAGGAAATCCAAGAACATTCTGTTTGTCATCCAGAAACCAGACGTCTACAAGAGTCCTGCTTCAGATATGTACATCGTCTTTGGAGAGGCAAAGGTAATTCAATATTTTGTTCCTACGGCCAACAATTTTCAGATAAATTTGAACTAAAACATAAATTGTTGATATGATAAAGTAATAATAAACAACATGAAACTTGCCCAGATAATGTGGTATACTTCTTATTACATTTTTTCTTTCTTATTAACAATTTATAAAATAAAGTCTTCGATTCAGCAGAATCATATTTAGGTACCAAATCTACCCCAAGAGGCCTGTATTAAGTGGTAAAAGACTCCTAAAAGTCAGCCAGTCCTTATCCCTGTAATTACTTTGATATATTAACAACAAAAAAACTACTGCTTTCGTATTCAGCCCAAACCGGAATAAAGATTTCATAAATTGTAATTGCTTTTGTTTTCCTGATGCTGATTATCAGCTGATGCGGGAGCACCCGATTTCCTGGAGTGCTGATAATTTGCTTGAACCTACAGGATTAAAGTTATTTATCTCCTGATTCCTCCTAGATCGAGGACCAGAGTCAGCAGAGCAGTTTCAGAAAGCTCCATAGAGACAGCCTGCAGCAAGTGGATAGATGCAGACTTTAATCCCCTAATCCATAAAATAAATCCATTAATCTCTTAATCCCTTTATCTTGTGATTCCCCCTAGATCGAGGACCTGAGTCAGCAGGCCCAGGTGCAGGCAGCAGAGCAGTTCCAGAGAGCTCCAGAGAGGCCACCCACAACTGACTTTGAGAAGGCTCCTGCCGGTGTCCAGGCTCCTGCTGAAGAGAGCGATGGAGATGATGAGGAGGTGGGTATTTGGTTAATTTCTCTATTCAGTTTGTCAAGTACAACCAAAATAACCTAAAAGATCCTACATTTCTGTTGTACCAGATTTGGTTTATGGTAACAAAAGAATGAAATGGGTTAAGATTTATCTAATGTCTTCTTTTTATATCACCTGTGGAAAAATCTTGAAAAGTTGATATAAGATTTAGGAGTATCTTTAAGAGCTTATTAGTTCTTATAGATCATCCTTCTATGTAGTTCAAAGTATCTTTTAACCGCCTTCTCTGATACAACTCGAGGCATACTGTCAGTGAAATGAACAGTTTGCTGCACCTTTGCTTTGAAACAATCATCCTCTAAGATGTAATGTTTCTATTTTTCAGGCATCACCAATGTCGATAAAATACATTGTGAACCGCAAGGATGCTACATACATCCAGGTGGTGAAATATGAAAGTTTGTAGTATCAAACATAATTTGTACAAAAGAACAAGGTATTATTTGGGGTAGAATTGATATTAAGGCAGCAATAATATCAATGTGCTGAATATTTCAAGAGGTAATTCATTTAATAATGTAAGACAATGTTGATTTGGAAATGCATGGCCTATTTCACTTCTATCCTGTAGAAATGGAATCAAATCACTTAAGTAAAGACCCCACCAAATGCTTTCCCCCTTGGCTTGACATCTCTTGGCCCCATTTTAGAAAGAGATACAGTTGAATCGATTGGGAGTTACAATTACTATATTTGCGAGTCAGAAAATTTGCTCGTTTAAACAAATTAGATTTGCGCATTTTGAACACTTGATCTGGCTTAGAATTAATTGTAACTTACAATCGATTATATCTCTTTCTGCCAGGGGGCCCTGGCCTGTGAGGTAATTGTTGATGTTCTTTGTAAAAGTCCAGATTAAAATACATCAACTATATCATATAATTATGATTTTCTATTTCGTATAGATGGCTTTTGATGTAGCACTATATATCATTTTTTTTTTCAACTACCTTCGCCTGTTTTGTTAATGTAATGTTTTTGTTGTGCATTTAATTTCCTTTGCAGATTGATGAGGGCAACATTGAAGATAAGGACATCGAATTGGTCATGACGCAAGCAAGTGTCACGCGGAAAAAGGCTGTCAAAGCGTTACAAGAAAACAGCAATGATATAGTAAATGCAATTATGGTGAGTACTGTTTAAGAAATCTGAAAATTTCAGCATAAATATCCTTCATCCCCCCATAAACAACAACAAAGCAATCCTGTAATTTTTTTAAATTTTAGACTACATGACAAATGTTTTAATGTTACATACATGTCTTTGTTGAAATGATATAATTCAATAATTTGTATGTTCATTTCAATGACTCAGCATCTGTATTCTGAACCATATAGGGACAAAATATAAACTTCTTCATCACAATTATAACTATAATCAAGCATTCAACGTACGATTACTATAATCAAATTGATATTTGTTCGAAATTCTGTTCTCTTCTAGGGGAAAAAGTATTTTGTTACATAATGGTCTAGCAATAGACCAGCATTCTAGTTTATTCTGTTACTATTTTGAAACTAATATTTGTTTTGTATTTTATTTTCTTACAGTCGCTTACGATGACCTAGCACTAGTGGAAGAAGGGAACGAGGAGGAGAGGTGATGATGGAGAAGGACAAAAAGCGTTTCATAGAAGCTTCCAGTTTTCTGTCGCAAGTCCTTTTATTCAATTAACAGAAACACACAGAGCCTATATACACAACCTCTGTAAGAATATCCAACCATTTATTTATGTTTAAGTATGTTAAACATATTACAGTCACCACGAGTATGATTTTCCTGCTGTATATAAACTCAAATTGCTCTGAAAAAAGAGCAATGTTCAATTTGTAAATGTTCTACATTGTTATGTGTGCAGGGAGTGGTGCATAAAGAGTTGCAATCAATTGTAAAGTTGCGATTAATCGCAAGTCCGAAAAGGCGCCTAAATGCGCAAATTTGATTGGCTCAATTGCTCATATTTTCTGACTTGCGATCAATCGCAACTTTGCGATTGAATGCAACACTCCCCTGGATAGTTTTCAAGATCATTGTAGCAATGTAATTTAGAAATATGCTTTAGAAATCATTTGAAATTCATTGCTAGAATTAACCATGTGATTTAGCATGAAAGTTCATCTAGATTGGTATTTCTTAAGAATTAACATTTTAAACTTGAGATCACAATACTAATATTTACCTCTAACATTTTGGGCTATCAACTACAGCCTTCGTCGGCGTTGTAACCCTGCTTTGACCTTTGTGATGTAGCGATCAATTATTGGGTTGTAGAAATTCGGTAGCCATATGATTGTTAATTGTGTAATCCTTGCAACTATACAATGCAGGGGCTTGTATGTAAAACTAGTCAATTTCTTGTTAATGCACGGGTAGTGAATCATCTACAAAAATTGCATTTATGTTTATATGTAAGGCGAGCGGCAGAAACTGGTTAGCTTCAACACGAAAAAGTCATGTAAAAAAACAAAAAACGTACAAAAACAAATAAACCAACCGTTATTAGATGCTTGTATTTGAATTGATGTTTATACTATGCCTTATATATTTTATTTCTTTTATGACATACCATTGGAATTATTGATGAAACTTCAAAATAAGTATAATCAATCTCAGATTTGACCTCTTTGGGCAGTCTTTAGTGAAAGGATATTTCCATTCTATACTGATGTATAGTATTTTCAACAACAGAATAGTGACAACATTTTTCAATATCAGTTCTCTACACATTTGTGGTGAAAATTATTCTATGACAAGTCTACGTCCTTAAAATGTTTTTTATTGAGCAAAGATTATTGGGCGTTACCAGGAATCAAACATGAGACATACATAATACTTTTGCACATGTGCAAACTAAATATTATTCAAAGTGAATTGGTTATACATGGAAAAGGAACTGTGAAAATCATGTATTTTTGTTTTGTTTACATTTATGTCTGGTACTACTTTGGGTTGAATTATTCTGTTTTTATACAATAGTTTATTAGTGTCAAACTAATTTCATTCAGTTAAAATCATACAATTACACAAACAATTGTGAAATGAAAATAATGAGTACTACATTAAAAATTGATTGTAGTTAATTTTTGACTGAATCATTGTCGATTTGTATCTCAGAATTTAATTGTGTAATCTGTTCATGAGAATTTGTGATGTTATGGATTTGTGAAAGTGGGTGCGTTGTGTTGAACTCTTATGACTGGTGTGATATCTGGGGGTGTTTCACAACAGTTTTAAGTTTAACTTAACTCTATAAAGTTGGGCCCAACAATTATGGAAAGATGTTGGTTTCTTTGTAAAATTGTTGAAACATTTTGATAAAAATCAGTCATATTTGTTAATAGAGAAAAGTCTCAAAGCTTTTTAATGTTTCATTCCAAGGCTACAAAATACCTACCATAATTTTAAGTTCAACTAAGTATCTTTGTGAAACAACCCCCTGGAGGAAGAATGCACATAGGAACAGTTAAAGGGAACCACCACCCAAAAGCCATATTATAAATGAAAGGTAATTGTTTTGGTAGTCTATTCCACCTACAAGTTCAGAAAAATTGGCTTCCCAGATAAAAATTAAATAATTTGAAAACTCATCACCATGCTATTATGCTAGCATAAGTATTCATGGGTCAGACTACGGCTTATTGTATAGGACGTACATGTCTGTGTGTCTCTATTGTACGCAAAAATACGCGTGTATAGAGAGGAACCGTTGTGCCCTAATAGTTCCGTAAGTGTTGGTGATTAATTGTATTGTTTATGAATTACACAACCAGTGGTGTTCATATATTTAATATCAAACACTGATACCAAAATATGTATGACTTGTTGTCCTTTGCATGGTGGTCCCCTTTAAATTGATCCATTAACCTCATGAGGTTTTTTCCAGAATTGATATGTGAGACATACCAATAGAACTGCAAGATTCTTATCAATGCTGCGTGATAGTGTCATTAAAGAGAACACATCTTTGTAAATTGGGGGACATTTGAATAATCCAAACCAGTTTCATCAGACAAGAGAAGTGAGAAAGCTGCAATTGATTTTGGTTGATTTGACAAAAGTTAATGGATCACTTAAAAGTTGGCATATTTTACCGTATTGCATTTAAAAACGTATAATTAATAACAAAATCAAATGCAAAAACCGATAAACACTATTTTGGTAATTTTTAAGATAAAAAAAACCACAAACAAATCTTAGGATGTTGCTCATTGCAATTGAAAGTATATTTTTGAAGATATTAAACAAAATATATGTTCATTTTCATTGTTTTTAGCAAGTTTAATTGCAATTATCTCTAATTGGTAAAAAATGTTTACCGGTTTTTGCATTCAAACCCTTCGCAAGCACACACAAAGCAAATAATGAAACAAACTCTTCCTCTATGTGCAATAAATAGAATTTAATAAATCTACATCACAATTTTTCATTCATCACTTCCATTGAGATCACTATTAAATTTATTTATACAATATACACAAGATCTGTTACTTCTTCAAGGTGAAAATATGACATATTTACATTATATTTAGGCCATTTTTTTAAAAGCTAGGAAATCTATTTGAAGTTTACAAACAAAAATTACTATAATAATGTTTTATATTAAAAATAGCCAATGCCATAAGTAATTTAACATTGCATTATTTCATTCAAACATTCTTCATATGTATAGATTCAGAACTTGAGATATAGCACTTCTCCATTTTACAATAAGTTAGGCCATTTTTTAAAAGCTAGGAAATCTATTTGAAGTTTACAAACAAAAATTACTATAATAATGTTTTATATTAAAAATAGCCAATGCCATAAGTAATGTAACATTGCATTACTTCATTCAAACATTCTTCATATGTATAGATTCAGAACTAGAGATATAGTACTTCTCTATTTTACAATAAGTTGGGATAAATATTCAGTGATCTTGTTACAACATCGAGCTTGGGAAAATGAAATCTACCATTTTATATCAGGTATATAGTTATACAGTGGAACTGCTTTATAACGAGCTCTGTAATTTCACAGGTCCAAGTTCTAAGTATTCTATTACTTTAAATCCTGATACAAGAGATCTGATATAATGAAACCTGAAACCAAATCTGGTGGCCCCAAACAAAGAAAATATTTAAAATTCTGTTATATTTGGTGGCCCAAAGTATTTTTAGTGGCCTCGGGACAGAAAGCCTATACATAATTTCTAGCGTTGCATACTGGACCTGATTTTGTACATCTTGGGATATTCTGGGTCGCTGTCAGCACCTCATGAGGGATGTAAGCATCCACAAGACACAAGTTTATGAAAAAATAATTTCTTCAACTGACTTGAAGCACGTGTAAATGTTTTAAACTGCTCAGAAGTCTGTATGTGCACACATGCTTGTCCTAGTGCATCCTGGGGTATGCTAGTATACAAATACTTAAGAGAAATAGGGTATCATAGAAAACTCTTAAAATTCCTAGTGTTAACTAGTTTCTCCCATCAACACTGATCAACATGATGGTTATGGCAGGCCTCTATACTCGTCTTTTCAAGCAAGTGCGCAGTCCATAAGTTTACTATTGAGGAGATGGTGCCTTTGAATATTTTAAACAGATAAATGGTGCCATACAAGTGCTGTGGATCATCATCATCATCGCCATCATCATCATCATCATCATCTTACCAGTCTCTGATAATTAGTCCAAGATTGTATGCTGCATCTCCGATGATTGGTCTAGGCCTGTATGTGGACCTGGTCTTGTCTAGAATGTCCTTGCACATCATGGGGTACTCTGGGTGAGTCAGCAAGAAGTCTAGATGTATGATGACATCTTTGAAAATTCTTCATGCTGTGTATTCTACTAGTTTATCTGGGTCTCTTTGATTGGTCTAGGCTTGTATGCTGGACCTGGCCTTGTCTAGAATGTCCTTGTGCATCCTGGGGATACTCTGGTGAGTCGCTAACAGGTTGTGACAGTTGTAGATGGCATCCACAGTCAAAGTACATGTATTAGACCTCTTAAAAGTCTGCAGGTAGTCTAGGGGTATGATTGTATCTCTGAAAATTCGTAATGCTTAGTCTGCTTCTATTTCATATTATATGCTGGGTCTCTTCGATTGGGCTAGGCTCGTATGCTGGACCTGGCCTTGTCTAGAATGTCCTTGCGCATCCTAGGATATTCTGGATGAGTTGCCAGCACCTTGTGGCAGATGTCGATGGCATCCACATAGCGCTTTGCCTTCATGTAGTTAAACGCCAACTTGTAACCTACAGGAATCAAAATAAGAGTTGACAAAATAGTATTGTTTCTTTTTATTGTTTATAGTCGAACAGTTCAGTATTGCAGTCACATGCCCACAATTGTTTGCAAAGGTTACACACACATATATATAAACCTGCGAGGTTGAGAGCAGCTAGAAAGGGTGAAATTACTTGCTGGAGAACACATACATTTGACATTTTGTGAACCAACAAAATGTATCTTGGTACCCTATTCAGAGGTGCATCATTACCGTTGGTCATCATGTATAGTTCAAACCTGCACAGTTACCTTGCACACCATCTCAACTCCCAGGGGAGCATATTAGCCCAAGCTGCTCTTTTATGTAGAGCACTACATGCTAATCTAACACCCAACAAAGTACCCATTTACACTCCTGTGCTGAGAGCAGCAACATGGAGTAAAGGCCTTGCTGAAGTACATAAATGACGGGACATTGATGGGGTTTGAAACATACCTGTACAAAGTTTGAAGATAATCTGTCAACTGATTTTCAAGATATTGCAATTACAAGCTATCTTTGCATATATAATGAGCCATGTGTCCTTGGACCTTTGACCTCATAACCCTGAAATCTAATTAGATTATTGTCACCCTAATATTTACACACATACCTAGTTTGAAATTGATCTGTCAACCAGTTCTCAAGATATCATGGCAAGGAAAACGGGTTTCACTGTACCACCAACTCACCTATGCTGGCGCTGTTTTGGTTGCCGAATTTCCAGGCCTTCTCGTAGCTGCCCGAGGCATCTTGGTATGACTGCTCCTTCTCCATGATGAAGCCAAGGTACTCATAAGCCTTGCAACAAGACTAAGCAATAAAGAGAAGAGGAAAATATGTTATCTGGTAAAGTTGGTTGGTTCCTTCACAATGATGAAGCTATGATACTTGCGAGCCTCGCACCAAGACTAATGAAAAACATTTTAGCTGGTTAGTTGGTTGGATTGTTTCGTTGAATAGAATTTAGAAATGTGTGGAGGTTTCGAATCTGATCTGCTCCGCAAATTATATTACATTAATTAAGTCAATGCTATTTGCTAACTCATTGTCATAAATTTGTACAAAGTTGAGAAAAAGAAATTCAGAAACTGAAACCTGTTCCATGCTTCTATTGGTAAGAAGAATACAACAGTGTATGTAAGATCTGCTAGAGTTCTAAGTAAGTTTTGTCAATTTGAAATGGGTACCTGGGTGCTCTTCAGAACTCACCATGTTGTGTTTGAGACATTTCTTGAGCAGTTCTGTGGCCATGTCAAACTTGCCAGAGTTGATGTAGATGTCACCCAGGAGTAGCCAGCTCTTCTCAAACTCCTCAGCATCCTGTAAAATTATCACCAAATATGTAAATTAGCTAGATGGAAAAGAAAAGCCTATTATAAATCCAGATCTTGGACAATACAAACTATCAAATACATACATTGTCATTTGTTCTAGCTCTTCTCAAACTCTTTAGCATACTGTTGAATCATCACCAAAGAAGAACATTTACTATGTAGATGCATAAGAGAAGCTATCCATATACAATTGGAAAAGGCTCAGTTCAGATCTTGGACAATACAAACTATAATATGTACATTGCCATTCTCTTTTAAATGGGAAGTCGCTTGGCAAAAAATGGAAATGCCCCATCAACATTTCTTCCAAGCTGTACAGCATGTTTTTTTTCCCTTCAACTTGACTCTTTTATATCTTTAAAAGCATATGTTTAATCTTAAACCTTCGAATTAGCTACAAAAGTATGAAGAATAGAAATAAACTTTTTTTAAACGACGAAAAAAAAGTAAAAGCATTTTACCACAGGATTCCATTCCATCTTGGCGATGCGTTTGAGTTGGTTCCTGGCCCTGGGTGTTTGCTTGAGCATCATGTATGCCGTGGCGACCCCTAGTAGAGCTGGCACATTCTCCCTCTGAAGGTCAGAAAAATTATTCACATTAATACTAGCTAATCATGAAAAACAAGTTTATCTTGAACCGCAGTGGCCCTGGGAAGGACCCACTCATTGATCAATGTTTAATTATCAATGTGAATGATCCAGAACAAGCTCAACATTTCAGTTAATGTTTTGATCAATGTTTGTAATGACCCACTCATAGCTCAACCAGAATTACAACCACTTCTTTAGTCTCTAGTGACCCGAAATGTGAATATATTTTGGCCCAAAATAAAGAAAACTTTACAATTCTGTTATAATTGGTTGCCATTGGAATTAAGCATCAATAACATTTGTGACCGGCTATAGCAAAACCCGGCACTTGTCAGTAAAATTCAAAATTCATACCATTAGAAAGGCCTCATTTGATGTTTTGTTCTAACTAATTGGTCAATAATTAGCGAAGATTTGATTGTTTCAATTTTACAATCATAGGTCTTTTACACACATTGTGTGAACTTAAAATGCCCATTTCTTGAAAACATGAATTACAGACAAGTGCCGGGTTTTGCTACAGCGGGTCACATTTGATTGCCTAAAAGTAGTTTCTAAATTCATAACATTGGATATGTCATAATGATAAAAGTATCAACCACAAAATTAGAGAGCTTACCTCACTGCTGGAGACCAGTTCCATGAAAGTGCTGAGAGCTTTCTCAATGTTGGCCTTGGACTTGGATGCCATCAGGATGTAGATCTCTAGGATCAGGTGCTGGTCTGAGCCAGGGGTGGGCTTCAGTTCCTGTCACACAATGTGAAGTATTCATTACAATAATAATAATTTGATCAGCAAGACAATTAAGCCACTATTGCTGTTCTCTACCCAGCTGTACAAATGGGGACCCAGCAGAAGGTGAAAGCCTTTATGTGAATGATTAACACATCTATCATTACCCCAGTTATGAAATCTAATGCTGGCTATTAAACACAAGATGTTATGTATGTTAATACATTGATTAAAACAGGCTAATAATTTTCAAATAATTTCTTTGTTAATATTTTACCTTGATACGTTTTCTGCATTTCAGTGATAACACCAGGCTTTTGATTTCAATGTATGTTGATATACAACCATCATAAAAATGGGCTAACAAACTCAATTATACTACTTTTCTGTTGATTATATACCTTGATGAGTTTCTCTGCCGTTCTGGCTGCCACCTGTTCAGAGTCTGCCTTCTCCGCAGCAGAACTGAGAAGAAATCAAGAATAAAAACAGCAGTCATTATCATATGAAAATATAAACATATTAAAAATTCTTGCCTGGGCATACTTGAACATTGTATTAGGTGAACAGAATGTAAAGTGATATTATTTTATAATTGTTGAGCATGAACTCAACAACATGCAAATTTGTTTTTGAAAATATGATTGGAAACTCCAAAACATTGATCAAAATGTTGAGCTATTAGTAGTTCTTTAAAAAATTAATTAAAACTTTTAAACTTATTAATACTGCAAAAAATAACCCCTTTTACAACATTTGTCTATCAAAAGAACTAAAGACGTATAAGCCAAAGTAATTAGACTAGTCAGTTTTTGTAAACTCACGCGGCATCAAGGTCAACATTCTCAAAGGTCTCTCCTCCGAGCGTTTCATTGTCTGGGTTGATGCAAATCTCTATCATGTTAGTTAAGGCCTTCTGCCCCCAATCACTGTCCTTCCTCGCCATGTTGAAGTGCTTCAAGGCCTCTGTAGGAATGCCAACATACCTGCAAAACAAATATAATTTAATCAATTTACATATTTTTTGTTTATGTATGTATTGTAAATAATGTATTATATTACATTTCTTTTTTATGCAAATCTATATCGTGTTAGTTAAGGCCTTTTGCTCCAAACCGCTGAGCAGACCATTAAGCTAACCACTGAGCTTCAAAACTCTAATAGTGGCCCTAATAAGATATGTAACATTTGTTACCTTGCAGAAGATGAAACATGGGTCGATTGCCACTCTTGGAGAGGCGTGTTCAATCAAACCTGAGACCTCCAAACTGCTAGATCGTTGCTCTAACCACTGAGCTACAAGGCTCATATAATGTGGCCGTACTTCTCAGAAACCATAGAGTACCAAGGTATGACATCACAGCTATTCATTCCTATGTGTAATGGTTCTCAACAATGTCAGGCAAGCCAGAAATTGTTGACCGAGCGGTTGCTCAGAGGGAAATTATCCAGCTGCAACCCACTACCAAAATCAAAAAATCAAATGACCAGTTGTTTCAAACCATGACCTTGTTACAACAAAAGAACAACTTCAGTATTCTATTTGATACATACCATTTGTAGATTCCCTTGCAGAAGTTGAAGCCTGGAACGACAGCCGCTCTGGGAGAGGCCTGTTCCGCCTGGTCCAGGAAATGTTGCACCTCCTCCAGCTTGCCTGCCCTCCGCATCAGGTCCACCAGTCTTGCCAGCGCATCATAGTGCTCTGGATTAATGTTATTGGATATATTATTTCAAGAAATAGTCAATGCTAGCTAAAATTATTTATAATAGATGAAAAGGAGAAATGATCTCTGAAAATTTGAGCAAAATTGGTCTAGATATAGGAAAAACTGTCATGTTTCTTTGCAAATAGGCATTCGTTTCTATGGGAGACTCAAATTGGCAATATACTCCTGACACATTTGTGGACTACCCACAATTTTCTAAATTATTCCACCTGTCTTGACAATGCATCATAGTGCGTAATATGTGATTTTCTGGTAATGTATTTATACAAGTTTTTCTTTCCTCCACGTAAAATCTATCAACTAATCATGGTGTTCTACTCTATTTTGAATAACACACACCAAAATAAACCCAATTATGGTATTTACAAAGAGTAGATACCTTGTGTGCACATTTGAACACAAACAAAACTATAATTCCTTTTTCAGTTTGTATGATTGTTTTGTTTGGCCTTTACCTGGAGACCGTTCAAGCAGCTGCTGGAAGTGGAACGTGGCCTGCTCATATTCTCCTTTCCTGAACATCAAATCTGCCATCATCTGCAAGATGGAAAACAAATGGTGAAACCATGAGAATTAGAATCAAAATATTCATATTCAAAAACTTCATGAAAAGAAAAATGTTATAAGGAAAAATACGTATATTGTTGTTCATCATTATCAGCATTGTGGTCATCTTCATAATCATCACCCTCATTATCACCACCACCATCCACATCATCATCATCCTCCTCCTCCTTATCATAACCATCATCATAAATTTTCGTCCAGATCATCCTCCCAACCTACCACGAGAGCGTCATCGTTGTCGCCGTCTGTCTGCAACAGCTGGACCAGCTGGTGTTGGCAGGAGTCCAGTTCAGACTTGGCCAGGTAGAGGCGGGCCAGCTCCAGCATGGCATTGGAGTCCTGGCCCGAGTAGACCAGGGCTTCCTTGTAGAACTTGATGGCCCGGTCATAGTCCCGCTGCGAGCTGCACTGCTCGGCCATCTGGGAGCAGATGCTGTGGAATGAATATAATGATCAGAAGAAATTTAAATGACTTTTCTTGTTCATGTCTGTGAATTTAATCTCTTTAGTCAACTATATTTTTTTCATTAAAAAGTCACTTTCGGAAATACGCACTTTGTGTGCTGGATTTATGGTGTGCAGTGTGTATCTGATGACTGGAGTAATGCAAATGGTGGCTGCGTCCGTTAAAAGACGGAACATGTGTTACATATAGAGTAGTCACCTTTATTTATAATTATTATTAATTTCTCCCTCTCATCAGCATATGTTGACAAAGATACATGATACTTGATGAGGAATCAACGCAAGAGAATTGCAAGGGATCATGCAAACTAATGCAGTATTAATACAGTAAATTCAAACAAAGGGGGAACTGATGTTTTTCTTTTCTACCTTAATGAACTCCTTCTCTCAACTTATCTGTACTGGTTCCTCTCTATCCTCTCTGATATCCTTCCTACTATCTATGTATTATAATTTGATTGTAAACAAAACAAATTTCAGTACCGTATTTGCTGGTGTATTAACTGCACCTTTTTTCAAAAAAAAAAAAAAAAAAAAGGGGGTGCGGTTAATACACGACCGTATTAACCGCACTTTTTTTTTGGGGTGCGGTTAATACACCGGAGCGGTTAATACACCGACAAATACGGTATACCAACTGCCTTGTTTTATATTTCATATGTATGTTTTTTATGAATCAATAAACTGAATATATATACTAATTTGGAAGAAAAATTGAAGACAATTTACCTTGTGGCTAGAGCCTTCTGAGCTACGACTTCATCTGGCTGCTCTACCTGCACTCGCTTCAGTACCCTGAGGAGGATAAGCAAAATAAAACATTTAAGACAAACATGATGTAACAAATTTTAGTAATATCATGTATCATGTCAGGATAAGCGAAAAAAAAAAACATAAATAACATTTTCAAAAGGCTACTTAAAGGGGACCACCAGGCAAAGAACAACACAAAATTAAATATTTTGGTACCATTGTGTGATATTAAATAGATGCCCAACACTTTGCAAAGGGTTCTGTAATTCGTAAACAATACAATTAATGACCACCACTTATGGAACCAACATAGCCTCATGGCTCCATACGCACCAATTCTATTCATGCGTATGTTCGGAGACAAAAGAATCATGGACGATGCGTTTTGTCCTATACAATAGATAGTTTTCGCCAGCAGACCCATGAATGAACACATGCTTTAGTTTGGTCATGTGTTTTCCAATTATATAATTTGTCTGGAAACCTATTTTTCTGAACTTGTTGATGGAATGGACTACGGTACTACAAATTTTACTTTTGATTTATAAGAATATTATATAGTTGGTTCCCTTTACGAGTGACATTACATTCTTTATTGCTATGTGTTTTATTCTTTAGTCATAAATTAAAGGGATAGTTGAGTTCTGGAAAGGAGAGTACAGTTTTGGTGAAACTGAATTTTAATAACCAAAACCTGCATCATTACATTACAAACTAATAGTAATAACTAGAAAGGAACACAAAATTCCAAATGACGTAGTAAAGATCATGTTATCATTCAAAAAGAGCCGTTAAAAAGTAAAAGGGCGCTCTCTAAACACTCATCGTTTTCAACCATTTTGAATAAAATATTGTGCATGTGATGTTTAGTTGAAATAGTGATTAGATAGAGAAATAACCAACAACTATTAACATACCTATTTTGTAACTTTTTGAAAAGAGGAAGCATTTTTTAAAATTTGTAACGGCTGGTTCAAAATTCTCTAATAAACCTGGGGCCCCAGCTTTATTACAAATTGTTACGTTTATGCATATTTCAGCCGTTTCTGAACCGATTTTGATCAAATAAAGTTTATTCTGTCACTAAAATATTATGCTCTTTCAAATTCTACACTCAGTTTTTCTTTATCTCACAAAAAAATTATTATGTGTAGCGCCCTCTCTACCAAAACTCAACTATCCCTTTAAAAACAAATGTTTACCTGGCCTGCATGTCTCTAGCCTTGGTCAGATCCAACATGGCGTCCTCTAGCTTGTTCACTTTCCGATGCACCTTGGCTAGCAAAACAAGCAGCTTGGCATCGTCCATCAATACAGACAACTCAGTGGCTAGAATGAAATGATAAAAAGGGACAGAGTTCACAGTTTGTGGCAATAAAAAGAATACATTTGCGCTCAGTGTGATGACAAAGACTGCCCCTGAAGATCATAAGAAAGGACTTGTAAATTTGAATAGAGTTTAGAGTATCACAATATTTGAGTGCTCATTTTCGTTCCTGAGGCTTGAAAAGCAGGCTCAGAAAACAACATTTTAACTTTTTCCCTGGTTGTGGTCTACAACATATGAAGTTTGAGAGTTGCGGGTAGTTGAAAGTCATCATCATCACAATATCATACAATTATCAGTGCTTTGATTACATGATGCCATAGATAAAAACCTGATTAATAAATCCAGCCTTCTAGATCAGTGGGACTCACATTGTTCGTGCTCCAGGGCTGCTCTGAGTGTTTTCTCAGCCTTCTCGTAGTGTCGTAATTTGAGGAGCAGCTCCCCAAGGTCATGTCGCAGGAAACTCTGTCCTCCTGTCTTCAGAGCTGCCTCATAGTAGTTGATAGCCTGTACAAGAGGTGAAGACAGAAACAAAATATCAGTTTTTATAAGAATTCAACAGATCATGTCACAGGAATATCTGTCTTGCTATTGACTCCTGTCTTCATCATCAGGAAACTCAGTCCCCCTGTCTTCAGAGCGGCCTCATTGTAGTTGATAGCCTGTAATAATGATATAAAATATAATGTGTAACAATCTCCTTTCAAAAAATTCAACAATTTGCATAAATTTTTAAATAGGTGAAACAAGCCTCCACTGTTTTGCCCAGGAAACAAACAATGTGAAACAAAAGTAAATTTAATTGTGCTAGATAGCTAGATCTGCTTGGCAAAATACTTGCTTGTTTCAAGAAGAGATAATTTACACGTAAGTAATTCCATTTTTTCTCTCGTATTTGAATGAATACAAAAGAAAGTTGCCCAATCAGGCAACCAAACTAGACCATCAAGAAATTTCACTTGCTTGAGATCAATATGTCCTTGCCTTGGGCAATCAGGCAATCTGACCACTTACCCGTCCGTACTGGTGAGTTTTGACCATGGCCTGACCGATCTTGCTGGCGAGAGAACTGTCACGGGGATTCTTCTTTAGCGCCTTTTCGTACACCTCAATAGCCTTCTCTGGTTCCTGTATGCCCATGTACGCATCGCCTAGTAACAGAGATGTCTGCGTGCTGGGATACTTCTCAGCCAGCTCTCTGCAATGAAAAATGTAGACATGAGAGTTTACATATGCCTCTTCTTGCCCTTAATTTCTCCTGAATTTCTCCTTTAAATATTTTGTGTGTGAACATCACATAAAAACACAAAATACAATATAGGATCTGTAGTTGTGGACTAATTAAACAATGGCAATGACCGCTTATTAGTTTGAGCTTTGAAAATCAATATAGTTCCCTTAAAATGTAAATTCAAGTTATAATCTTCTCAGACTAGCTCTTAAATTGTATTTTCTATTATATTAAACAATAAGCTTGCAACTTTTTAATTGTGGCATGCAGAGGATGCAGTTTATTAAGAAACGCTGCTCTTACCTGTAACAGCTTGCATACAGCCTCTTGTCTTTGCGGTGGTTCAGGTAGATTTGTGCCATCTTCTCTCTAGCTTTTACAAAATAGCTGTAACAAACAGACAAACAGAAAATAAATTCAAGAGGTTTAAAAGAACTGATTTCCAGCAACTAATTCAGATACATTCAAGAAAGACCATGATGAAAATTGTTTGCTTGTTATAAAAGGTGAATGAGATGAATAATCTGTGAAAATGTGAGTCAATTTGATCCATAATTAAATCAGTTTATAAGTTGATTGACCAGTTAACCATAGTTATTGACTTAGACAACTTTGTGTTGCCTACTTAGCCCTATCAATTAGAATAGACTTAGAATAGCACTAAGTGTGGTTTTATGAATTTGGGCTCAGGTGGACTTGATTAACTGAAGATGAGTTTGATAATGCTCAAAATTAATACAG
Source organism: Echinarachnius parma (assembly GCA_037951105.1). Classification (NCBI taxonomy): domain Eukaryota; kingdom Metazoa; phylum Echinodermata; class Echinoidea; order Clypeasteroida; family Echinarachniidae; genus Echinarachnius; species Echinarachnius parma. The sequence goes on from JBAMJV010007414.1 coordinate 32,507, forward strand.
GCCTGCTGGCCCGGGGACACAACAAATTTGTTTGGGGCTGCCAAATTTCATTGATGCTAAATTCCACAAGCAATCCATAATGGGCAACCAAATTTAAAAGAATTTGCCATGTTTTGTTTGAGGCCATGAATTATAAAGGTCTTCTTTTAAATCGCCAAACTGGGCTACAAGGCAACAATTTTAATTTCTGGTATTGAGTACTGATACTACCTCTGATCCGGTGTGATGTTCCGGAGCATGGCCAGGGCCTGTTCCACATCCCCACGGCCCAGCGACAGGTCTGCATTAGCAATCTTGACTCGGATTTCCTCAGGGGTCCCCCCAAACTCATGGATGGCATCCTGCATCACCTTGGCTGCTTCATGCTACACAACATGGGATAAAACAAGAGCAATTTGAACAGTCAATAATGATGCCAAACCAATGCTGAAATTGTAACGGATTTTGAATCAACTGCAGAACCAGGGGTCCAATTGCTTGGCTGCGTTCAGAGAGGCTGCCCTACCAGTAATCAGAACAAAGTAGCCTCATCCTAAGTCACATCTACTTTAAAAATGACCCAGACTTTTATTTGCACTATCTATACCCCATTTTTATCGTAAATGAGAGAGGAATTGTCTTATACACCACAGCATATCCATAATTATGGCAAATAAAATAAAATTGAAAACACAAACTTATATAAACCCAAAGTCATAGTGACTCCAGTCATTTCATGGTGGAGGTAAACAATAGTTTTGTTTACATACCTCTCCGCCGGTCTCCCTGTATGCCTCGGCTAACTCCAAGAAAACGGACAATCTATCAGTCATTGAAACGGGGCCACCTTTCTGCCTTCTTGATGCGGACACAGCTGAAGATGGAAATGAAAAATGCATTTTAGCTTCTTGTGATTAATCAATAAAGACAGAACATAGTTTTAAAAAAACATTCAACTGGAATTAAATCACTTGCGCCTCAATATTGCACTCAAGAAATTCAAAATGTTTTGGTGCATATTTTGGTATATTCAACTCGAAATCATGCATTATTTTCACAATAATACAAAGCCATATTCTCACCTCTCTGTTTGACTCCTGGTAGAGCCATAGTGGCCTGTAGTGTCTTGCAGCATTCCCCCATGTTTCCCATCTTCTTCCAATCAAATATAACTATATAGTCATATAGTTTCGCGTTTTGACATATTACAGTCACATATTTTGAACAGTTATATTATATTAACCAAACCATATATATATTTATATTTATATCTCACCCCTCTTCTTGATCCCAGGTAGAGCCATAGCAGCCTGCAGTGTCTTGCAGCACTCCTCCATATTCCCCATCTTCTTCTGTGTGCGTGCCTTGATCAGGTGGTACAGGGGCATCTCACGCACCTGTTGAGACATTATCAATTTAAAGGGAAACTTGAGTTTTGGTTCTCATATTTCCTGAATTAAGAATTTGTGGGGGTTTTTCTTACATTTTTAAAAGTATATATATAATCCATTAAAAAGGAATCTGGAGTTTTGGATCCTTCTGATTTAAAAACCAGGCAAATTTTGGTGCTCCAAACCAAGAATTGTGGCCCCAAGAGGACCATTTTTGTTGGTTAAATTTTGGGTTCTTAATGGGAATGTAATAATAATAATAATAATACATTTGATTTATATAGCGCTTAATAATACATAATGAATTCTCTAAGCGCTTCACATGAGTATACAGTACAAGCATAAGATCTAATTAATATCTAAACATAATAAAGGAAACATACTGTATATACAACAATAAATCATACAAAAAGAAACGTCTTCAGAGATTGTTTGAATGAATTGATTGAGGGTATTTTTCTAATTTCTAATGGTAGGGTATTCCAAAGTGTGGGGGCTGATTTTGCGAAGGGTCGATTGCCGTAGGTCTGAGTATTAGTAAGAGGGACAGTTAAAAGTTGTTGGGATGATGACCTGAGAGTGCGTGCAGAGGTGTGACGGTGGATGAGTTCAATTAAGTAAAGTGGAGATATAGTATGTTCAACTTTATAGCACATGAGAAGAATTTTAAAAATGACACGTTTTTCAACTGGTAACCAATGAAGACTATGTAAAATGGGGGAAATTGGATCTCTTGAACGAGCACCAACAATTAATCTAGCGGCTGTATTTTGAATTCTCTGAAGACGTTTCAATTCCTTGTTAGGAAGACTATATAACAACACATTACAGGTATCAATATGGGACATAACCAATGATTGAACAAGAATTTCAATGGTTGCCCTATTGAGATATTGTCTAATTTGTCCAATTTTCCGAATGGCTGCAATTGCCGATTGGCAGGTTTTCGTAATGTGATCAGACATTGATAGATGCTTGTCCATGATGACCCCCAGGTTGCGTACTTTGTTGACAGCAGCGATGTTCACTCCATCGACTGTGACAGCCAGAGGTGCAGGAGGAGAAGGAGCGTATCTTGAGGTAAAATGTATAAGCTCAGTCTTGGCAGCGTTCACAAGAAGTTTGTTCTTGATTGACCAAGAAGTGATGTCTTGCAAACAGTTATTGATGCGACTGATAGCGATCCCTCTGTCAGTTGCCGGAAATTCAATTGTGTGGCCTGAAAGTCATTTTTGCTACACTGATAAATGGTGATGTATACATTGTATGCATTCTCATAATCTCATTGATGGTTAGACTGTCAAATATCTAAATGTTAACCAAACCACCCCATTCTGATCAGATTGCTACTGTCCCATCACCGTTCGAATATATTCTATTAGGTAAATATTAAATTCAAATCTAATAAATTAAATCAAACAATGTTTAGTGCTTATATGCAAAATACATACAAACAGCGTTGGAAATTTGAAGAATCATACCTCAAAGTTGTAGCTGAGACCCATTTCAAGGGACTGTGATGACTTCTGATAGTTTCCAAGATGAAGATAGATCTATTTATTGATGAGAAAAAAGAAACATCAAACATAAATTCCCTCACAATCTTTGGTTGCATGATTACAACTTTACAAACATTCATGTATGTCACCAGTTACAAACACCATAATAAATCTACCCACTCGTCTTTCCTACATGTATCCTCTACGAGGGGCGTTCAATAAGTTCATAGCCCAACCTTGAAGGAGTCGAGGTGCAACATCGATTAATGTATACAGGTGTTCTTTCATCCATATAATACTGATGTACAGCCAAGAGATTTTCAGCATTTTTCCTGAGGGCCTCAAGGGCCTCCTTGAAGATGTCTCTTAAAGACCTCTCAAAAGCCTACATATTGGAAGATTTTGTCTCACTATCCTCCTGAAAATCACAATCTTGAGATTGTTTCTTCGTATGTCAGAAGAGATCTATCGATACCAGTTTTGGGGGATAAGGAGGAATCATCAATAAACCAATCCAGCAGTTATTAGCTTTTCAAAAGTCACCTGGCTCTTGTGAGCAGGCACATTGTCCTCGAGCAGCATATGTCTCTCATCAACTTGCATTGCTTCATTTTACAACATTTTCCAAGTGACTTTTTATGAACATTGCATCAATAAAAGCCTGTCTAGATCAGAAACAGAATACAACTGACCTGGCTTTGCACCACTGACCATGTGAATGATGCAACATTGCATACACACCATTAAGTAACCCAACTTCCTGCTCCTTCATGGTTGGGCTATGAACTTATTGAACGCCCCTCGTACTTCCTTATCATTGCCCAACCAATGGCAAGCAACACTCATCATCATCATTGTCACTTTTCTCATCATCATCATCGTCATCGTTGTCCCGATCATCATTATCATCACCGTCATTCTCCATATTTTTCTTCTTCTTCCTTCTCCTTCTCGTCATAAACATCAATATCCTCACCATAATGAGTACGAGATCTGATTTTGTAATCCTCATTATCATCCTCACCATCATCATCATCACCATCATCATCATCATCATCACTATCACCGAAACTGACCTGTGCCATGAGTAAGTGGGCATCGGCGTATTCTGGGTTTGCATCCAAGCAGTGCTGGAGGCTGGTCCGTGCCTGCTCCACCTGACCCAGCAGGAACTTAACCCTGGCCTGAAGGTAGAACCCCTCCAGTAGACCTGGCACCGCCTTGCAGATTGGATCCAGGACTGCGTTGCATCGGGACAGGGCTGGGTCGGCAGGCTGCCCAGGTCCTTGTGGCTGTTGCAAAATATATGAATGATAATGTTTAAAAAGTACATACAGTCAAACCTGTACTAGCGGCCACCTGTCTATAGCGGCCACCTGCCGTTAGCGGCCACATAGAATTCCCCCCCGAGGAAAATACAGACTTATAAACACTGTCTATAGCGGCCACCTGCCTAACGCGGACAGCGGCCACTGTTTTGGCTTCCCAAACTCATTTTTTTACCGTCTGTAGCGGCCATCAATGTTCGGTTTGGCCGTAACTGCGGGCGTGCTAGTTTGATATTTTCCGATGCGAAGCTGGTATACTTTGCAGTGAAAGCGAGCTGGCAGCATAAGCTTAGCGAACAATATAACCATAGTCTACTCTAGGGCTGAAGAACTACCCTGTCCCTGTAGCTTTTGAAAAGTGCCGCCTCAATAATGAATGTCAAGTTTAAAAGCCTAAGATGGCCGTTTGTTTTGTTTACCTCGTCCGCCGACTGGTCTATTTTTACTCACTCATTGTTTCCGTGAAGCGATCGCTAGCTAGCTTTCAGCTGAGCTACGCACTTGAGACGGATTAGCGCGCGCTCATAGCCCTGGCTGAACATCCGTGTTATTGTTCATGCACGCATTGTAAGCCCCGTGGTTGTGATCTTTTATCGATCGATGAGTGCTAGCTGCTCTGGCCGCTGACCGCGCGCTACCGCTGCGCTGAGCTGCGGCGACAGGGACTTTGATCATGCATGCAACACACACATATGCATGCACAATGCACACACTTTCACCGCATTGGGGATCGGACCGGATCGGATCTAAACCGGTTTGTATAGCCTCGTACATTTAAATGTTTGTGTTGTCTTTGCGAAACATTTTATTTAATGAAAAAACGTATCAATGAAGTTTGATATGAAATATTTTCCTACACTTATACATTTTTGCTCTTATCGTCGTATTTTCTAGAACTTTTTTTTTCAATCAAAAATATTTTTTTTACGTAACATCATTTTGTTCAGGCAAAGAATAAAAATTTCACACGATCGCGCGCGCATTGCATCATCATATCGGGAGCTCGAGATCGAGAGTTGTTTCTTCGACAACAACGAACGACAGTCGGCCAAACAGACGACGATGGTAGATTTATTTCGGAAGGTTTACATATAATGAAACTTTTCATTATTTTCTCAACACTAATCACACAAATGTACTAAAAAAATAAGACAAGTTTCCAAGGTTCTGTTCTTTTATTTCATATGCATGTAAATGTTGTTTATAATTATGTTCATGTGTGGCCCTGGGCTACATGTGGTAATGGTATTGATGTTTATATTATAAACACACGTGCTTAAAAATACAAAATGGCCGCCAACCTGTCTATAGTGGCCACCTGTCTATAGCGGCCACTTTTGAAGTTTCCCTTGAGTGGCCGCTATAGACAGGTTTGACTGTACTTCTATTTCATGGAAGAACATGAAAAAATACTCAAAAACATTATGAAGGAGAAAAGAAATATTGATCAATATCTTAGGCTCAATCTTAAATAAGTATTTGATAATCATTCTCTTTCCTCTGTCTGCCTGACTATCACTCTCATGAGGGATCACTCACCACTGTGGGTATTAATAGAAGGTATTCCTTGACCAGCTCTATAAGAATTCTGGTTTCATCTGGGTGAAGTACTCTGCTCTCAGGGGAAGCCCCTTGAGGGACTGGAAGTGGGGCAACACTAGCCTCATTCAATAATTCCACTATTTTGTTCTCTGCAGGGGAACACTTTTGGTGACCTCTGTAGGTGAGGGTTGACTTCTATAGACAGGTGGCCTCTAAGACAGGTTATTATTATTATACTGTTCTAGGAAAAGTTGATCAATCTTGTACCTCAGTAGGTGCAAACAGAAGATACTCCTTGACCAGCTCAACAAGGAAGTCACGGTTCATCTGGGTGAAGTACTCTGCGCCCAGGGGAAGTTCTTTGAGGGCCTGAAGTCTCCCCAGACGATCAATCTCTTACTGTTTATCTTAAATTAAAGTATACTAGGAAATGACAATCTCTTACCTCAGTAGGTGCGAACAGAAGATATTCCTTGACCAGCTCCACCAGGAAGTCAGGGTTCATCTGGGTGAAGTACTCTGCTCCCAGGGGAAGCCCCTTGAGAGCCTGGAAGTGGACAACACTAGCCTCATTCAGCAGCTCCACCGTCTCCTCAGACGACTTGTTGCGCTTCCTCGACAGTATGGCTCGCAGAAACAGGATGTCCTGCAGAGATTTTTAAAAGTTTTTCAAATTTATAACATAGACACCACACTTACTTTTTTTTCTAGTGGCCCAGTGTGATAAGTCAATTTTTTGATGGCCCAAAACAAATATTTACTGGGCCCATAAAATTTGCTGCATGTCCTTGTCAGTATAGCTCACAGAATGCCCTGCAGATATCCCAAAGTTTGTCAAACTTAAAACCGGACCCCTCATTCACTTTTTTGCTAGAGACCTAGGGCAAGTAAAGATTTTATTTTATTTTTGTATGGCCCAAAAAACATACAATTACTTGCCTACAGTACACATATTCCACATAATTTTTGAGAAAAATACTGCTGATAACAGCTTATCTAAAAAGGTCTTTCAGTTAATTATATGAAAACAGTCAAAGAAGAATAGAAATAGAGGACCCAGCAGGTTCCTGTAGACAATGGGTTCAGACTTACTGATGACTTGCCGATGGTCTCCTGGATTTCTCCCAGAAAGTCCAGTTGCTGCTCAGCATCATCCAGCTGGCCGTCGTTGAGTTGGAATTTGATGATGCCTACAAGATTTAAAAAAAAAAAACATTGTAACATGAGTTCCCACCAATTTGTTTTCTGTGCATTAGGCATTTATGGTATTTTAAAGGTTGCCATACGTGGGGATGCTACACAAATATAAAGCTAATGTAGATTTTTTACCTGGAAGAATGACAATGCTGGTTTTATCCAGTTTCATAGTGGTGAAGTATGCTAATCCTGCACCAATTCAGCATTGCCCTCTTTTTGAAAGAAAGATACACAAATTCCACAAAAACATCTTGTATTGTTTTTACCCGTCAGAGCAACAACGCTAGTTTCGTCCAGTTTCATTGCGGTGCGGAACGCCTTGACGGCGTCACGGTTCTTCCCTTGCATCATCAGCTGGTAGCCGCTCTCGTTGTAGAAGTCTGCGTTCTTCTCGTCCAGCCCGATCGCCCGCTCCACCATCGTCATCGTCTGAAGAAGGATCTGGGAGTTCCGAGAGCACTGAAGTGGAAAGAAAAACAATAATAAAGACATGAAAATGAATGAATGAATGAATGGATAAATAATTAAATGGATGAAATAATTAATTAATGGGAAATGAATGAATAAATAAATGTACAAATAAAAGAATCAATACATGAATTCATTAATTGATGAATCAATCAGTCATAAGACAGTTGCAAAGGTCATAATTCATTATTTCAGTTTGAAAATAATCTTTCTCTGAACAGTACTCAATCCTTTAATTTTGATTGTGGGCTTGTGTTCGATTCACTTATCTTATAGTTTACAATGAACTGAATTAAATATTTCCTTTTATTTGAGGTTAATTCAGATGTCATTTGGCAGTATATAGGCTACAATGACATGTTAACTAGCATTAAAAAAAAACAGTAAGGTGACACATACATATACAAACTTACTTAGAATATTAGGCTTTCATCAAAATTGATTCGTAAAACAAAAATGTCAATTCAACTACTCACCACGCGACTGAATGTCTTGGAGAGGTGACAGTAGATGTGTGCATTCTTGGGCTCGAAGCGATCAATCAGTTGGATCAGCTCACCGATTTTGGCAGCAGCCTGTAAGGAAACACAAAATGAGATATGATAGGGCTTGCCCTTAGCAGTAGCCTGGGTGCCAATGGCCTCCACACACTCTTGTATTAGCCACCAACAAAATTAGGTTTTATCTATCTCAAAAAGGGAGAGCCCTGAATGAATACAAGTCTGACAGGAATGACATCACTCATGTTGAATTTAATTATGGTGAAAATCAATGGGTAGTTGGTGAAAAAATCTGACATTGATTCTCTCTTTTTTTAGCCGTTTCTTTTTCCTATAAAACTTTAACACAATATTCGAAAGAATCTTACTATAATATAAGTTTATGATTGAAGTCTCCAGCCAGTATCACTTTTGAAAAAAAAAATATCATGAAGTTTAAATAATTATCACTTTAAATGAACTTGTCTATAAAGACCAGCTTCTCATAGAGACTACATTTTGTGTCTCTGTTTGTTGGGAATATGGTAGTCATAGGCACAGGCATAGGCATACAGAGGGGGGGGGGGGGGGGGGGGGGGGTGTTTGGGGTGTTAAAAACTCCCCTTTATCGAAAATGTTACCGTGTTATGTATTAAAACACAGCCCAACTACGCCACTGAATGAAGCTAAAACACCCCCTTGAAAAAAATCTGGGGACGTATATGGTCATAGGGTTAAAGAAGAACTGTACCTCTTCATAGTTGCCTTCCCTGCACAGCATTTGAAGGATGATGTGTCTCAAGGCTTCCAGACAGCTGGGTTCCTGGACCAGGGCCCTGAAAAACAAATATAATCAAGTCAGATGAAGATAGAACCAGACAATAGCTCTTATGGGCTAAACATTTTTAGAGAAAAAAAATATGATTCAAAATAAGGCTGAGTCGGTTCGGTCGATCACACCGGTTACCGACCGTTTCAATCGGGACCCGGTTTCGTTATATTGGAAACGGTGCCCCGAAAAAAAAAAGAAAAAAAATAAAATGTTAAAAAAGAAATTAAGATTATCACAATAATGCAGCGGAATTCAAATAAAAACGGGGGCAATTGATATCATTTACTTTAAAGAGTGGTTATTTTCGAGAAATTTTTGGTTCGTTACTTCGTTTGACAGTCAGAAATTGAACAGGAAGCGCAAAATTGCTAGTCATTTGAACGATATTGTCGGCGGATGTGCACACAAAGTTAGTCCGATACTCCAGGGGAGTCGTCTGATGGATCTTTGTATGATCCAGCTGATGAGCCAGTGCATTGAAAAAGTGGCTCAAAATACGTTTTTTTTTGTCATTTGCACCATTTTAAAATGCTTTGATATTCTACTTACATGATTTCATGGCGTTTGATAGCTGAACAGAAACAAAAATGAGCCCCAAAACAATGAAAACAATTACGCAAAATATCGATAAAAAACTACTACATGTATGTTGTAATGTACATGACGTATGGCGAATGAATTAACATAGTTCCACCGGCCGGCGGATGAATCTCGCGTAAGAAAAAAAGACCCGTAACTTGCACGCAAAGTATACGAGCGATATGCATGAAAACTCTAGGGCTAGCCGTCCGGTTTCAGTTTCCTCACGATCACGAATGTTCCTTGGAAATTTATCGATAATTCGGCACAGTTTTTTCATTGTTTTGGGGGTGATTTTGTATTCTGTTCAGCTTTCAAATGCCATGTTATTATGTAAGTAGACTACCAAAATCATGTTGATTGCGAAAAGGCTAATTTATAGCCACTTTTTGAGGGCAGTGGCTCAGTCACAAGCGATTGTACATGTGATGTTTCCCCCCAACTAGCGGGCTAAGTTTCTGTGAAACGTGTTGCGATGCGCAATGGTGAACAAACGATCGATTTCTAGGTCCAATTTACTTCGAAAAAAAACAACTTTTCTTGCGAAACTGAGTTAATTCTGGATAGTCTGTAACTATTTTCCCGTAAAGATTGATATGTAAATCCATAAAAGCCTCAGTATTTATAATGTTATTTGCATATAAAAAGAGCAATATAAGCCCCAAACAGTGCATTTTTGCCGATGCTTGCACGATTGCGTTATTTTACCGGTCCGAGTTTCGACGTTAAAAATTTATCGGGATACCGGTTCCCGACCGGTAAAAGTTTATCGGGACCCGGTTCCGAGAATTACCGACATGACTCAGCCTTAATTCAAAATAATTTAATAACCTACTTATAAGTAGGTAAAATTTGTTACAGCCTTCAGAGCTACCGTAAAATCCACTCCTATTTCCATTCACTAATTTCAACCGAGCTATAGGAAATCAATCAAATAATTTGAAATGTTAGGTTACTTCCATTAGCCATACAACTGAGATCAAAAGAAATGTGAAAGCTCCATGTGATTTGACAAAGTTAATGGATCACTGTAATACAGGGCCGACCAGGTTCCTGAAGGCAATGGGTTACGTTACCTCTGAGCCGTATCTACTGTCTGCTCCCAGTCCTGGAGTGCCAGCTGCAGCCGCATCTTCTCGATGACGGCAGGCATGAATCCCGGGTACGAGACTGTCGCCTGGTTAATCAGCTCCAGCGCGCCACTGTAATTGTGCCTCATCGACATGTACCTTGACTTACCAATGAGGGCGTCAATTGCTTTCGGGGTGGCACTAAAAAAATAAAAATAGAAAGAAATTTTTTTTTTATAACAAAGAGAAAATGAACAAGAAAACAGCTGCTAATAGATAAGACTGCAGTCTCGTTGATCAACTGAATCAGCTGATTGTGCCAAATCCATGGACAAATGCCAATGAGGGCACCTATAGCCTTTGGTCAATACTTTCTTAGACAAACATTTGCTATGAACAGAGATGAAACGGAAATGCATTTTTGCTCACCAAGGACAATTAAAGTCTATTTAAAAAAAGAAAAAAAAACCTGTGTAACTGCCCCCCCCCCCCCCCCCCCCCCTGCACTCTGGTACTCACTTAGGCCCAAAAAAATAAATTGTTGGATTGGAGTAACGGGCTACCAAAAATTAGGGTAGGTAGGTAGGGATTTTCTTTTTTTTTTTTTTCAGGATTCGCACAAATACACAAAAACACACAAAAAACACATATCGCAATTGGAAAAAAATATATATATATCTAATTAAAAAAAAAAAAAAATTTTAATAAAAAAAAAAAAAAAAATCAGAAAAAACCTTTAGGGTCGCAGGTATTTTTAGGGTCGGGCGGGTTACGCCAATCCAACCATTAATTTTTCATGGCCTTACCTTTGAAATGTTATTTGCTGTTCCAAGCATATTGAAGAAAACACATTTATACAAATAATGACATACCTGAGAACTTCTTCAAAGAATTTGCCGGCTTTCTTTAGATAGTTGTCCCTGCCTGATGTCAGGTCAATCCAACCTCTGAGAGTTGAACCCTGTCAATAAACAAATACAAAACATATTAACAGTAATAATAGTTGTCCATTTTTATGTAGCTCTATTTTTAAATGATTAACAATTATTAAAAATGACCAAAGAAAAATAGGCTTCACCAGGAATCAAACCCAAGACCTCAAGATTGCTAGACCGGTGCTCAACCATTGAGCCACAAAGACCCTTGTATGAGGGATGTTCTCATGAAACCCTATTCATTGCTCGAAGCTATATACACCGGGCACTAACCCAAGGATTTAGCTCTATTTTTCTAAACTTGTTGGTTGAATGGACTACTAAAACTATAATTACCATTAATTTATTACAACATAACTTTTGGATGTTGGTTCCCTTTAAGTGCCTTGCTGAAGGTCAAAAGGTGACAGGTAAAGTGTGACTCGAACCCGAGCATTGTAACACTTACCTCAAGGGAAGAACCACCGGCCATCTTGATGGACCTATCGGCGTACTCCCTGGCCTTGTCATGGCGACCTGTGTGCCACAGGAACAGTGCAGCAAAGTACACAGCCTGCAAAGAGATACAAAGAGATGATGATGATAATAATACTAATACTAATACTAATACTAATACTAATACTAATACTAATACTAATAATACTAATAATACTAATAATACTAATCATCATCATCATCATCATCATCATCATCATCATCACCAAATTGGACAACTAAATATAACAGAAATGGTAATGTTTGTTTTGCCCCTTTGATTCACGTTTTGGGCCACTAGAATGTGAAAAATCATGTATTTACTTGCCCAACCATTGCATTAAGTTATGTTGTTTGTATAGTTTCTTACCTTGTCAGTCGCTTTCTTCCTGTCATCTTTCATCTTTGCGTCCAGCTCTAGGACTGCTTCCTTGTCTATGGACAATGAATACAAAAGAAAATAGTTCAAGTCTGTCCCACTTAGGTGATTTTGTATCCCTTGCCTGTTGATGAATGTCACAGCAATAGCTATATGGCTAGTATGCTCCCTAGGAAATTGAGAAGGTACAAAATATAATTGTGTAGGTTTGAAATGTATATGATGACCATGCGTAATAACATTAGCAATTAGCAAAGAAAATACAGCTTTGCTGGAAATCGAACCTGATACCTTAGTAATGCTAGACCAGTGCTCTAACCACTGAATTACAAATCACTCTGAATATTGGTTATTCCCATGCAACCCCTTTCAATGATTATGCAAGTCAGAACCTATACAATGTGAGTAAAACAAAACGAAACCGGACTTTAATAGCTTATAATGTAGGTGTCATTTGTATGACGCACCTCTTGACCCCCAGGAAAGGTGCGTCATGGATGCATCCATGACGCACCTTTCCCGGGGGTCAAGAAATGCATCATACAAATGACACCTGCATAAATCCACCATACCAATTATGTTGATATTGGTATCATGTTAAAGCTTGGGCAATTGCCTTTAAAATTATATATCATACACGCTGATCACTTCCCGCTTCATCGAACATCCAAATTTATGCAAAAACTAAGTTTGCAGTGTTCTTGTTTTGTGAATGGTTGCATCTGTTGTCTGATTTTCAAAGATAACTTCATCCTACATTTAATGGCAATTTCCCAAGCTTTGAAATAATACCAATTGTATCAACATATAATGTATAAATATATGTTTAGAATTGTGGATTTATAAGCAATCAAAGTCTGTTTTTTTGTTTTTTTTGACTCGCACTGTACACACATAAAACCAGAAGGATAGGTACTAGAGATAATGCAATGTGATGCAGTTTGTATAAAAAAATAATCAACTTACCAACACTTTTGGACTTTCTGTGAGCGTACATGAGTGCCATGGTGGTACAGAGGACGACCTCTGGCTTGTCTCTGATCGATTCCAGCTCTCTCATGCCTTCACTCACACGATCTGCAGGATAAAAGGTAAAGTTGGGTAATTACAATATGATCCAATTTTTATTTTCAATCCAAGTATTTTCAAAAATCTTTTTTTTGCAACTGATCAATGAAATTAATGTAAAAATTACATTAATTCCTGCATTGAAAACAGCATAAAAGTTATGAATTTCATTGTTTGTTTATTTTACCATTATCAATTAAACTAATCATTTTGTGGTTCCCATTTCATGACAGCTATCATGGTTTATATTAAAGGTGCACCTGTAAAGTGTCAGATATTGCCCAAAATGACATTTGAGACTTCAATCCTATAGCAAAATCATTGTAAGATATGTCTGAATGATGTGTGAAAGTTTCATTAAAAAAGAACACTGCTTTCCTGGTTAAAAAAGCGAACATTTGCGTCAGCTTTTACAACTAATTACAATATGACGCTTATGACCGTCTGTAGACGCTCTTGAGCTGAATGATTAACAATGATAGATATCGTCATACTAAAGGACCATTTGACAAGATCTAACCCTTTTTTATTCTTCTCCTACCATAAGCTAAATAACACGGTAGAAGAGAAATGTGGAAGCTCAAAGTAATTTTTGTGGAGTTAGACACTTTACATGTGCACCTTTAATGTTTATCAATCTACTGTTTATTTCAAATTGAAAAAGAAATTGGACTGTTATATCCATTCAGAGTCCTGTAACAAAGAATTACGATTTATAACTTAAGAAAGATCAATATGCTATTTTATTTGATTGTAAGATCAATAGATTAATTATACAATGATTTGTAAATATTTTATGTTACAAGGCCCTCGACATACCTTCCATTATGAGACCGTAGCCCTTGAAGAATAGGAGGACCGGATCGCTGCCATATTTCTTGATTGCTTCTAACGCCACACGCTGCACATGACGGAACAACTTCTCTTGGCAGTAGAAGTTTAGAGCCGCCTGCAAACATAAATAAATGACAAAGATCAGTGGTCATCATATATAAAAGTGCAATATCATAATAGTTAATAAATAATGTCAATAAAAAATGACTAGGATATTTTTTGATTACTTTTAATATTACTGACTACAAGGGCATCAACACAAGATCATACAGTTCTTATACATTTCCAACATTTATTCTGGATAACTATACATTTCTCTCTTCAAAATGATTTGACAAAGAATTGTATACCGTAAATCTCTGTGTATAAGACGTACTTTTTCCCATCGGAAAATGTTCATACACAGGTACAGCCACACCCTGTAGTCATGTTTAGACCTGTCTAGGGCATGACAAGAGCTTGCTGTCAAATGTAGCATTCAGCAGGTTATACCTTTTTCTCACATAAAAAATATTGGTTAGTTAAAAAATTGCAAGTTTATTGAGCAAGTAACACTGCTGCTAATATGCATAAATTTGTGAGCAGCAGTACTCAGTAATTATGCAATAGGTTATGAATTTTTCTCATATTAAAAATCGTTGTTAGTAATTTGAGTTAATTGCATATTTAATGAGCATCATGAATATTCATATATGCTGCACATGTATTTTTTATTTTTTTTTTGGTTGCTGTTGATGAATGCTAGACCAGTGGTATAAGCATTCCAACAGCACTACGGGACGTCTTAAGAAAAAAAAAAAAAAAATTTGTTTTGCTTTCAAAGTTGGGGATGCGTTTTATACACGAGTGCGTCTTATACACGGAGATTTACAGTACATCCTGGAACAACAGAAATTGAAATTTTCTACTAATTCTTTAGGCATTTTGCTGATAAAAATTTGCAGAATATTACAAGAAAATATTAACTTGCAGAGCAACCAACATATACATTATAGCTTTGACTGAAATCAACAATAACTAGAACTATAAGAGCAATGGTCACACAGTTTATCCTAATTGGGACTTTTTCTTAGTTATTCAAACATTTGTTTGTTGTTATTTTTACAATACAATAAGTTTACACAACCATTACCAAAGTGGTGAGGTCCGAGTCGGCCATCCTTTACACGCCAAACAAGAAAAGCCTTAGAACATCTAAGTTTGGTCCCTTGGAGGCTTGGTAGCTCAGCCTTAATAGTTCAATCTGCAGTAGGAACAATAGTTAAAAGAAGACAACATTAGAACTAGACTTAACTATATTCATATGAAGTATTTGATTGGATTTGAATTTTGATCATCAAGAAATATTTGGGCATTTTATAAGTAACCATTTTCATTGTTAATATTTTATCACCATATCACATCCGGATATATAGTAAAGAACAGTCTTGTTTGCAGCCATATTTTTGATGAATGATCGGGGTCGTAATCAAATGCAGAACAACCAGTTTCAATCCTCATATTTCATCCACATAATGAAGTACATCAAATTCATCTAAAACTAGAACTACAGATCTAAGGCACCCCTGCAAGTCAAGGGGCCGACCATTCACTTCCTTCATGTCACGTCTAACAAAGGCAAAGCTCCAAAATAAGGCGAAAAACACTAATCACTAAATCACCCTTTTTCTGTTTCAATTTGTAAAAAAAAAAAACACATTGACATTAGTGCTGTAACCGATCATCGGATCGGCATGCCGATCACGATCCGATCATACAAGATCGGACCGTTTTTGCCGATTTCCGATCATGCAGAAAAAATCGGAAGATCGGATCGGCAAAAAAAAAAAAAAAAAAAAAAAAAAAAAAAAAAAAAAAAAAAATTCTTTGGAAAATGATCCCAAAAAACATATTTTGGGAATATAAATGAATACCAAAGCAACATATATCCATATTAATAAGCCCAAGGTAATCTTGTATGGGTATGCTTTCATTTAAAACTGATTACCTCTCCTTTTACAAAATTATTCGCGGCGATTTTGAGCTTAGTCCCATGTGTTTCTGAAAGGTTACGCCAAATTAATTACATGGGACTAAGCTCAAAATCGGCGTGAGTAATTTTGTAAAAGAAGAGGTAATCAGTTTGAAATGAAAGCATACCCGTACAAGATTACCTTGGGCTTATTAATATGGATATATGTTGCTTTGGTATTCATTTATATTCCCAAATTGTGTTTTTTGGGGATCATTTTCCAAAGAAAAAAAAACGATTATTATTATTTTTTTTAAAAATTTTTTTATAGCCGATCATCCGATCCCGATCATCGATCCGATTTCGAAGATCGATAAAATTTTGCCGATCCGATCAAACGATCCGATCATCAAGGTCAGTTACAGCACTAATTGACATTCACACAAAATTTCTCGGAGATATAATACTTAGACTTAGTTAATTTAATAATAAAACAATTTTTGATGTGACATCAATTGAGAACCGTTTTTAACAGAGCCACTCGAGCTCAAAGAAATGCTGCAGTCAGGGCCAGGCGCACATCTACTATTAAAGTAAATGGTCCAATCAGTTGGACCATTTACACCAATATACGCTATTACGCTGGAGATAAGCATATAGCCCGTTCAACAGTTGAACGCTATGTTTTACTTAGTTTTCATGGTGGTTTTACTTTTACTTTTAGGAGAGGACGCATCGGTAAGGAAAACGGACGGGAAATAATACTTTTTTCTACATTTTGCTGTCTTCAAAACAACAGAGTCGGTAATTATTATCAAATTATATGAATTGTGGATCACATAAACGAAAGTTTTTTTTTGCATTTGCTGGTAAATGGAGGAGGGAGAAATCGGCCGACAATTTTTTTTTTGTGTTGCAGTGCAGCTAGGCCAGGCCAGCGGTGCGGTGTCCGTCAGGCTCGGCCCCCGAGTCGAGCCGCCTGGACTTTAGCATGACAAGCCTCAGTCTGGAAATGTTCTCCTCCGAGTCTGAGAAAAAGGTCTATTAAATCATTAGAACGTAATCTGAAAGTTACGTATTCACTCTCGCAAACATAAACAATAATCAGTAGAAAGTTAAAAATGTTCACCAAAAGAATTATATATTACATTAACAAGAAATGATGAAATAATCATACCCTTCCTTGTCAATATTATTACAGAGAGGAATCCATGCAAGAAGCGTCGATGGAATTTTGTCAAGCATTTAAAGTTGCCTCTTTCATAACAAGTTTAATCAGCTTTTATATATATAACTTGTTCCATACCTAAATTGTATTTTGAATATAACAAAAAATATTTTAATACACAAATTAATTTTGTATGATCTGTGTTTGCTTATTGTATTGTCATTTATGAAAATTTGTATAATATAATTCAAATAATAACGAAAGAGGATGACATTTTTAATCTCCATCGTTGTGAAGGTAAACTACCCATTAGTAACCGTGAAAATTACGTTATTTGATATATTTACATGTTTATTTCTTGCATTATTTTGAGTTGATATTGATGTATAGTTCTTTGTAAATTTCAATATGTTACTTAATATTCATTCGATTGCTGACATTTATTGCAGTATGCCGTGTTTTGCCCGAAGTTTGGTTCTGAAGTAACCAGCTAGAACAGCAGCGGGAATTTGTTTCACCTTGGGCCATCGCGCTCGGCCGCGTCGTCCGTGGTAGCAGCGGCTACCGGCCTGCCACTGGCCACCCACGGCTAGAGATTATTTATACTCGTGACTTTCATGTAAATTAGTAACTGTAAATAAGCCACACTTTCATGACTCTGCAGTCATCAATTGTATGATTGTTGCTATGGGTAAATTACACTTTTCCGCTGCAGCTTCACTTAGCTTTGATTTAATTTGGTCTTGATTTTTTTGTTGTGTCGGCTGTCGGGTTGTGAGTGTGACAGTGTGATTGTGAGCACAATCACACCTAGGTACATTACAATAGCATTGTGTGGAAATCAACCTCTTCCGCCTGCTGCATTATCCAAAACGAAAACAATTTATGTCGGCCGATTTCTCCCTTAATTTTACCAGCAAATGCAAAAGAAATTTTTGTTATGTGATCCACAATTCATATACTTTGATAATAAATAATTACCGACTCTGTTGTTTTGAAGACCTCAAAATGTAGGAAAAAAAATAATTAATTCCTGTCTGTTTTCCTTACCGATGCGTCCTAACACAGCGTTCAACTGATGATCGGTACAGTGTACAAATGGGCAGTATGCTAATCTCCCGTGTAATTTGCATATATTGCGTGTAAATGGTCCATACCATGGACCATTTACTTTGTAGATGTGAGCACAATTGTAAATACTAAATAAATGTAATTGGATTGGGAATGGGACATTTGAGTATTGACAAGAAACAAGGCAGGGACCGGCCAAGCCCCAAGGCAGTGTCGGCCATTTGTAATTGCGGCTCCAGATCCAGGACTGCACAGGTCACAGACTACGTCGACAGGGGCTTACATGCAGTTACATACAAGTCAAAACTAGCTGTGGCAGTAAAGTGTAAATTCCCTGCTGATAAAATGTAGGAATAGGTGTCTGATGAAAGTGTGACTTTGTGGAATTCCTAAAATACTTGTCATTTTCCTTTAAATTGTTATTCAGTAAAAAGTTATGAGGAAAGATGATTAGCATTACCGTACCTTTTCTAATTTTGAAGTTATTATGAAATTTGTGTAACAATTTTTTCATCCCATAAAGACTGGGAAATGGGCCAAAAGAGAATTATGAACAACATAAATTTGTTGCTCTTTCTTTTGATGTTAAATTTGTAGTGAACATAATTGGAGATCATACTCTGTACGGGTCATGCTAGTGGAAAGTTCAAATGTTGGTCGGGTGGCCGAGGTCCCTTACCATGATGGTTTGCATTATTATACATTGGGTATGGTCTTATTTTTTTACACAGAGCAAAATAACAAGATGGAAGAGGGAGATGCGTCGCTACGGCAACAGTTCCAAGTCCTCCAGGAGCAGCAGCAGAAGAAGCTGATGCGCATCAAGCAGCGGAAAGAGGAGAAATCCAAGAAGGACCAACAGACGACCAATAAAGCAGGGGCATCAAGTAATGGCGCAACCGCCCTGGATTCCAGCATGGGGTTAATGACGAGTGGTGGCAGTACGAATGGATTCGGCATCGAAGATGATCTGGGACTAAAGGTAATCAAACATTTTATGTACAAACTTTCCATTATCATGCCATATGTTTAATGATGAGTAGAGAAGATCAATTTTAACCCTTATTTTTTGTATACAAATATTATGTTCTGATTAGCTGTTGATTTCCCATATTGCAGTTGTCTGTTATGGTGAATCAGTAATAAACATTATCACTTATTCTTGAATGTTTAAAAAGGGAAGGTAGATAATGCCCCAACATTCTATTTACAGTTTGGGTCATGTTTGGCAATGAATATGGTAATGAGCTTGTTTGCTGTGTGTGCGTTTGTTGAATCATGATGTGTGTTATAAGGTCAATATGATTTATCAGGCCAGGATAACCTAAATTTGACTGGTCATAAATATTTTTTCTTCCAGTTGAGTGATCCTGTAACAAAGAACTCAATGTATCAAGAACACATGAATGAGGAGCTCTCGGGTCAAATAAGGGTAAGTGTTATTCTAATTAAGTTCTAAAACACTTTTTTTTCCCCCAGATTGCTTTGATAGCTCTAAGGAGATTTAAGGCATTGTTGATCATATTTTGTTGTTTCATTATGTACTGCAATGTTTAGTTACCAAAGTGTAAATTGTATTCTAAAATGCAACATTTAGAACAAGGTTCTGTCAGGGCATTCCACTGTTCTTGCATTGTATACAAATGCATATAAATTGAATACACTTTCAACTTCAAATGAGGTTAGTGGGAGTACATGTGGTATTATTTTAATAAATATATTTTAATCATATCCTAATTGCAGAAGTGCACTTTCGATTTTGTTAATTTTATTTAGTACTAATTTTATTCTACTATTGTCTTTTGCTTTTTGCGTTTCTGTCACAAAAAAATTGAAAGTCATGAAATTTATCAATACTGATTGTTGTTTTCTACAACAGGAAATGAAGGACGAGACGGGCCGACTGTACAAGCTGCTGAGTGAGAGAGATTATGAGATCAGGAAACTCAAGAAACAGAGGGAGCAGGACAGGCTAGCACTTGGTGGTAGGAATTTCAACTCTATTCAATTCATTGTAATTATTTTGGTACCGAGTGCAGGGCTCTAGCTTCCCTTAGAAAGTTTTCTCTCTGGGGGCGAGAGCTCGAACATGACCCAGGACCAGCCCTAGTTCCACTGATCTCTAGATATACCTGTGTAATCCTTGACGGTTGAATGAGTTAGGGAGGTATGCATGCTCTGCTGAGTTCTTTTGATTCGTATGCTATTCTAGCATATTGACATCGATGAGTTAGACCCAATGATGCTAATTACCATGGTAAATGTCGCTGGTCCGTAATCGAGCCCCTGGGCCCAGGTGGCCAAAATGACACAATAAACTCCAACCATAGACTTGTATGTTGTAGATCCTCATTTGATTGTTGCCAACAAACAAGAGTTACAAGTGGCATAACTACAATTCTGGTGGCCATTGGCACCCGGGCCAACGATAAGGGCAAGCCCTGGAAAGTACGAAGTGTTTGACAATTTAATGAAGATTATGAAGTGTTTCCGGTATGTGAAGGTATTCCTTGATGGAAGGTGAAATTTACCTTTTTGCATTGACTCTATCTCTCACTCCAAATGACTGTACTCTAAACTTTGATAGAGCTATCTTTTAAGTATGATATATAGAGCTATCTTTTAAGTATGATATATATTAAAATGTATTTCCTAAAAAATGGCCAAAGTCTACATCATGTTTAGTTTTGCAGGGGGTTATACATGTAACATGTTTATGTTTATTTACATGATTAATTTTGAGTCATTTGAAGGCCGAGTTTAAGCTTCTATCAAAACCTACATCAGAGGCAAAGTTACAAATTTAGATACATTCAGTCAAACCTTTATGCGGTGACAACCTAGGGGTAAAGAGATAAGTGGCCACTGAAGAAAGGTGAACTCTATATATAAACAGTTTTCCATAGCACTGTTTTTCTCTGCAGGACATCACTCTTGGTGCCTACAGTACAGCTGCTGTGAGAATTCAAGTCAGATATTGTCAGTATTGTATTATCAAAATGTGCATGTTTTGTAAATGCAGTCGTTGTGCGTCTAGTTGTGCGGTAGAGTGGTAGGATTGGTGTGTGTGTGTGTTTCTATGTGTGTAGCTTGGATTGACCGCTAAGACAGGTTTGATACAAATAACTTGTATGCTTTTCTATAAATGTTGACAGGGGGAGGTGTTGCCAACGAGACGGCTGCAACTAAGATAGTGGATCTCTCCAAGAAGAACAGAGAGATGACGGCAGAGCTGCAGAGTGAGAAGACCAAGAACAGACAACTCACCAGGAGGGTCCGGGACATGGAGAAAGAGGTGAGAATTATATACCATGGCTAAAGTTCCTTGTCCCTTAACTCCTAACGTGCCAAGCTCGCATTTTTGCGAGTTAGAATGCACACAAATGCCATAGAGCATTAAAGTCCCTGGCACGTTAAGAGTTAAAGGGATTAATTATGTTATATTTGGTTACCCTTTTAGGCCAGTGGAATTCAGCATTGATTGTAACGGCCTATAGCTAATTTCTAGTGGCCCCGGGCCAGTGGTCCTGTGCCAAGTTCGAGCATCGACTAGTTATTTCATGCCTAGTTATTTTCCTCTTACTAATATAAGTGTGAAACCAGCTTTGGTTTGTCAAATATCTCTTTGTTATTGAGATATTAATTAATTAATTAATTAATTAATTTGAAAAAAATATCCTGAGCCTTCTGTATATTTTTCTCTTCTATAAAAAGGGGACTAATATAGCTAGAATATCAAAAGGGAGGCAATTGTTTGAATGAAAATTGAAAAAATTAAAGATGATGAGATTATAGCGAGTTGTAATCTAATAAAGATATGAAACTACATGGATTCCTAGTCGTCTGCAGAACTAGTTCTCACAAAAATGTATAAATATGTAACTCTGTTACAAATCTGACATGTTGTATGCAGCCTATTGTTACTGTTGTTGTTATTGTGGTGGTGGTGGTGGTGGTTTTCCTCGTCGTCATCATTCAATCAAATAATTCATATATTTTGCTTGTCCTACAGTTGGCAGAAGGTCCAGGCAATGCCAGAGGTAAACCCAGGCCAGCTAGTCCATCTGAAGAAAAGGTGAGTAATCAATTAAAGTGATCAATTTCAATTTCAGTTTATTCACAATATAACATACAAGATATAATACAGTGTAAAATGTGTACCGGGGATCACTTCAAAAAGCTACAAGCTTGTATAAAAAATATATAATTAACTTCGTAAAATTCAACCAAAATCATTTTGAGCTTTCACATTTCTTTGACAATTATTTTTTTTGGGGGAGGGTTATGGTAACAGAAGAATTGAATGGGTTTCAATTTTTCAAATGTATCCCTAGTTATGGAAATATATATATGATTGAATAAAAATCATCGCAGAAATGCTCTTTGAATGTAGTCAAAATCAGTGGGCAGTGGGTGATACAATCTGACATCTATTTTTCCCCCTTTTTTACTTGGTAAACAGTGTTCTTTTCCTATGAAACATTCAAACATAATTCGAAAGAATCTTACAATGATATTGTTATATAATTGAAGCCTAGTATATCACTATTAAAAAAATCTCATGAAGTTTATGGATCACTAACAGAAGTTCTACCATTATCTTCAGACTGCAGCAATGCAAGCGGAGCTCAAAGCAACCAGTGACAAGCTCAACGCAGCCAACTCCAGGCTGGGAGAATACCGCACACAGATTGCCAGTCTCAAGCAGGAAATGAAGGTAAGTGATAATAATTTTTCCATATTTGTTCATATATATTTGTCCATATATCTATGTTCTTCCATGATGTAATTTTTAGTTTTGTGTACCGTATTTGCTGGTGTATTAACCGCACCTTTTTTCAACAAAAAAAAAATTCAAAAATGGGGGTGCGGTTAATACACGGGTGCTTTTTATAGCGTATTAACCGCACTTTTTAAAAAAAAAATTTTTTTTTTTTAGGGGGGTGCGGTTTATACACCGGCAAATACGGCAACAAGTCTCAAGCAAAAAGCATTGCATGCTAATCTCCTAGTTGAACAGAAATGTCAGTTGCCCGATTGGGCAAACAAGCTAGACCGTTTATGAATGTTTACCTGCCCGACTTTAAGTTTACTTGCCCCAGACAATCTGGCAATTAGTGCTAGTGTGGAGTCCTGCATATTCTAAAAGACATGTGATCTTGTGTGGTGTGATTACCCATTAGGAGTAACATAGCCCCAACTTGTGCTTTAAAAAAAGGCAACATACATCCCTTAGTATTATTACATTTCTAATTTTCAAATTGTGGTGATTTAGATTATTCTTTTCCTTATCTACTGTCCAACTATAATTACATATGATGAGAGTCAGTTGGGGTCTAAGCTTTCAATCCTACAAGAATCTTCTTCAGGAGCTAAATGATACACACCCACACACACAATGGGTGGAATTCACAAAGGAGGTTTGTATGAGGTTTGTACAAACCATGGTTTGAGGATGGTTTACATCTATGGAATGTTGCTCGCATACCGTAAATTATAAATCAACATTGTTAACAATTAGTATGGAGTTTACATTCCTTCTCCATCAGTTTACAAATGGCATTCCATAGATGTAAACCTTGGTCAAACCATGGTTTGTACAAACCTCCTTTGTGAATTCCACCCAATGATACTGTTAAGTCATGAAATTTGTTCCATGTTCTCCATTATTTTCTCAAATTTTCTGTAATATAAAAGGTAAATAACCATAATTCCATTATTGTATCCCCCGAACCACTTCGGGGGATACTATGGATTTGGCCTCGTCGCGCCGCCGCGTCCGCCGCGTCCGCCGCGTCCGCCGCGTCCGCCGCGTCCGCCGCGTCCGCCGCGTCCGCCGCGTCCGCCGCAGAGATTTTCTTGTGAACGCTCTACAGGTCCGAGTTCTTGTCCGATCATTTTCTAATTTGGTATGAAGGTGTATTAAGGAAAGAGGATGAAGCCTATTGATTTTGGTGTGGGGCGGAGTCTTGGTTGCCATGGTAACCATGATATAAAGAAATAGTTAAGATTACCTTGTGAACGCTCTACAGGTCCGAGTTCTTGTCCGATCATTTTTTAATTTGGTATGAAGGTGTATTAAGGAAAGAGGATGAAGCCTATTGATTTTGGTGTGGGGCGGAGTCCTGGTTGCCATGGTAACCATGATATAAAGAAATAGTTAAGATTACCTTGTGAACGCTCTACAGGTCCGAGTTCTTGTCCGATCATTTTCTAATTTGGTATGAAGGTGTATTAAGGAAAGAGGATGAAGCCTATTGATTTTGGTGTGGGGCGGAGTCCTGGTTGCCATGGTAACCATGATATAAAGAAATAGTTAAGATTACCTTGTGAACGCTCTACAGGTCCAAGTTCTTGTCCGATCATTTTCTAATTTGGTATGAAGGTGTATTAAGGAAAGAGGATGAAGCCTATTGATTTTGGTGTGGGGCGCGGTCCTGGTTGCCATGGTAACCATGATATAAAGAAATAGTTAATATTACCTTGTGAACGCTCTACAGGTCCGAGTTCTTGTCTGATCATTTTCTAATTTGGTATGAAGGTGTCTTAAGGAAAGAGGATGAAGCCTTTAGATTTTGGTGTGGGGCGGAGTCCTGGTTGCCATGGTAACCATGATATAAAGAAATAGTTAAGATTACCTTGTGAACGCTCTATAGATCCGAGTTCTTGTCTGATCATTTTCTAATTTGGTATGAAGGTGTATTAAGGAAAGAGGATGAAGCCTATTGATTTTGGTGTGGGGCGGAGTCCTGGTTGCCATGGTAACCATGATAACCATGATATAAAGAAATAGTTAAGATTACCATGTGAACGCTCTACAGGTCCGAGTTCTTGTCCGATCATTTTCTTATTTGGTATGAAGGTGTATTAAGGAAAGAGGATGAAGCCTATTGATTTTGGTGTGGGGCGGATTCATGGTTGCCATGGTAACCATGATATAAAGAAATAGTTAAGATTACCTTGTGACAGCTCTACAGGTCCGAGCTCCGCAAGAGCTCCGCAAGTTAGCAAAGGCCTCGCCGCTGACGCGGCTCAGTCCAGCGATCACTGCTGTAAGCGCACATCGCCTTGTCTATTAATCAGACCCTGCTCGGAGGACAAACAGCGCGCGAGGCCTTGCCCAAAGGCTACTGCCAGCCTAGTAGAACAACGTACACCACCAAACTTGTTCAGTTCACAATATTACAACCCACAAAAGTGCAATGCAATTGGTTCGGGGGATACATGTGCTCGGCTGCGCGACCCGCCGAGCGCGCAATTTCTAGT
This sequence comes from Echinarachnius parma, assembly GCA_037951105.1. NCBI lineage: Eukaryota > Metazoa > Echinodermata > Echinoidea > Clypeasteroida > Echinarachniidae > Echinarachnius > Echinarachnius parma. The sequence continues at coordinate 58,017 of JBAMJV010007414.1, forward strand.
TTGTCCCTGTTTTTGTCCGACGTAAAAGGTTTACAACAAAGTTCTGAGCAGTGAACTTGGGGAAAGTGTCAACATCCAAAGCTTGCTCAACCAACCTAGTGGCTGGAAGGGACGAGCACAGCAAGTACTTCTACTTCAAAACAAGGTGAGGAAAAGCTTTTTTATGCCTCCGCAACGAAGTAGCCGGAGGCATTATGTTTTCGGGTTGTCCGTCCGTCCGTACGTACGTACGTCCGTACGTCCCGTTCTCGTGATCGCGTTATCTCAAGAACCGATTGACGGATTTTCACCAAACTTGGGTCATGTATGTATCTTGGGGTGCCAATGATCTGATTAGATTTTGGGGTCATGAGGTCAAAGGTCACAGAGCTCATTATATATGCAAAAATAGCTCGTGATCGCGTTATCTCAAGAAGGGATTGACAGATTCTAACCAAACTTGGTACATGTATGTATCTTGGGGGGCCGATGATCTGATTAGATTTTGGGGTCATGAGGTCAAAGGTCAAAGGTCACAGAGCTCATTATATATGCAAAAATAGCTCGTGATCGCGTTATCTCAAGAACGGATTGACGGATTCTGACCAAACATGGTACATGTATATATCTTGGGGGGCCAATGATCTGATTAGATTTTGGGGTCATGAGGTTAAAGGTCAAAGGTCACAGAGCTCATTATATATGCAAAAATAGCTTGTGATCGCGTTATCTCAAGAAGGGATTGACAGATTCTGACCAAACTTGGTACATGTATGTTCCTTGGAGAGCCAATGAACTGATTAGATTTTGGGGGTCATGAGGTCAAAGGTCACAGTTATATGTAAAAGTAGCTTGAGATTGGAAATCTCAAGAACTGAATATCAGATTTCAAGCCAACTTGATACCTGAATGTATTTTCGGGAACAATTGTAGTCATTAGATTTTGGGGTCATGAGGGCAAAGGTCAAGGTCACTTATAGCTCATAATTGTGATACGTCAAGATCTAAAAGACAGAGTACCATACAAATTTAGTTGACAGAATTAATTCTGTGTACATGTTGATTTGGGCTTGATATGAATAAATTGCGTAATGGCGGAGGCATCATTTTCGACTGCGCGCAGTCGAAGATCCATCTAGTTTTTAAATACATTCAAACCTGTGTATAAAGACCACCCAAGTAAGATAGAAATGGTCTTTATGAGAAGTAGGTCTTAATAGACAAATTTATTTACCGTCAAACCTGTCTATAAAGACCATCTATGGGAGATTTGATGGATTATCCATAATCGACACACCAATTTATCGTGCTTATATATGACAGATTATCCATCTTTGACACAGCTAATTTATTATGATACTAATCCATATTTGACATATCAATATTTGATATAGCAAATTGATTATGACTATCCATATTTGACAAAGCGAATTGAACATGATTATAATCCATATTTGACAGGTGGAGCGATTAAAGGCCCAGCTAAGCCAGAGCCAAACCCAGAACCAGAGGCCAGGCTCGCAACTCAGTCTAGAGGAACGCTTCATGAATATGGACCTGACTGAAGACGGTCTCGGACTATCCTCGGTCCTCGACTCGCTGCCCGTTCAGAGGACTGCCACCGGCAAGCCCTCTATTGATGACAAGCAGCGCAGCCGGGTCCGTCAGCAGGAGAAGGAGCGGAGAGAGGCTAAAGAGGTCAGAAAACAGTTTTGCTGTTGTATGTATCAAATATTCATACATTTGTCTCAGAACAACAAATCGAAAAATGCTACACAACTTTGAATGATCATGTTTATAACAGATAATGAAAGAACCCTTTTCATTGATATGGTGAATGCCTACTTAATTAATATTATGTATGTTAGATATTTTTTTATAATGTTGATCAAATGATGATAAAAGTGATACAAACCATCCAAGACACGGGCAACATCCAGAAAGCAATTCAGACAAACATAGTGCAAAGCAAACAATTAACAGTCTCTCTCCGCGCCAAATAACATCTGGGCTACACCAGTTGGCTCCTGCCTTGGGGCGTTGGACAGTACAGAGAAGAATGACAGTGTTTATACCGTACTTCTACTACGCCTATATTGCGATCCTTGTTACCCATTTCAATGACCATAAGGATGTGGTTCTATAGATCACAGAATCTACTACCAGCTTAAAGATTTAATACACATTCATTGTGAACATGAGCTCTAATAAATTTAATACAAATTCATACTGACACAGAAAGTGAGCCAGGACCTGAAGGCACTGGAGGAGGAGCATGCCAGGTTGAAGAGCAAGCTGGATGCCAGCAAGGCAAGGAACAAAGTCTTATCTGAGGAGATCAAAGGACTCAAACAGCAGGTGACTCGGTGCTTGGAGAAGGGCAAACATGATGATGAGCTTATCGAGGCCTTGCTGGTAAGTTGAAGTTAATTAACTCAAGTTTGGTTTAGTTTAATTTAGGTAAAAGTTGATTTAATTAAACATGGTAAAATAAATCTAGCTATCAGCTAAGAAGCTGGATGCAAGCAAGGCAAGGAATAAGGTCTTATCTGAGGAGATCAAAGGACTCAAACAGCAGGTGACTCGGTGCTTGGAGAAGGGCAAACATGATGATGAGCTTATCGAGGCCTTGTTGGTAAGTTGAGGTTAATTAACTAAAATTTGGTTTAGTTTAATTGAAGTAAAAGTTTATTTGATTAAACATGGTAAAATAAACCAAGCTATCGGCTAACAAGCTGGATGCGAGCAAGGCTAGGAATAAGGTCTTATTGGAGGAGATCAAAGGACTCAAACAACAGGTGACTAGGTGCATGGAGAATGGCAAACATGATGAGCTTATCGAGGCCTTGTTGGTAAATTGGGTGGACTTTACTTTAGTTTAATTAATTAAAACATTGAGTTTACTTTAGTGTTTATTTATTTGGACATGATAAATCAAACCTTGCCATCGGCTATTAGGAATTAGATGGTTCTCATGTAGCTTTGAGTAGGCCAATAATTACTTTGACCTCATCAATGACTTTATACATTTGAGTTTTAAGTTTAGTTAAATATGAATCTAACCAAAATCATATTAATGGTTTCAAATTTTTTTTTTGGAGGGGTGGTCAGGTTGAGCTCATGTCTTTATCCTTTGTTTCACTCTGAGAAACAACAGAACCAGTTGAAGCATTATACAAGGCTCGACACTCGCACTGGCCCGCTGGCCCGGGGCCAGTAAAATTGCACTTGGGGCCAGCAAAATGTATAAAAGTCATATTTTGGTGGCCCGATTGGGCAAGCAGATTTTCAACCCGACATTGACAAAATGAAAAAAAATCTTGTTTTCTTTTATGTCATGCTTCATCTGTGATCACAGGTTTGATTAGGAAAGAGTGATATTTTTAATAGTAAAAAGCTGACTCATGAAATACAATTTTGGGGCCAGTCAATTTTCTTTTGGGCCACCAGAATAGGGGAAAAAACAATTTCACTGGCCTGACAGGGCCACTGACTAAAAGGGTGAGTGTGGAGCCCTGCATTATATGCCAGATGCAACTTATCCTCTCTTATATTCTCTGTTTCAGAAACGTGATACCCTTCTCCAATTTCTTTCAAAGAAACATAATCAAAACTATTTGGCTCATCTGATGCATAAATCATTTACGCAGAAACTGCAAAGCCAGTTGAAGCAATCAGGTCAATGCCGTTTTGCTCATCATATTCATCTATCAATATTTTATCCCTCTTTGTTTTGTTCACAGAAACAGCAGAGCCAGTTGAAACAGTCCCTGACAGAAGCAAGTAGTCGCAGCCAACAGCACAGTGAGCTGCGGGTGATGGATGCACAGGGACAGCATCAGGAGGCGCAGAGGCAGGCCAACGCCATGGAGCAGCTCCGCCTCATCGTCATGGAGAAGGAGAAGAAAGTGAAGACTCTGGAGGAGGAGATCATCCAGATGAGGAGACAGGTACTGGTTTGTTTGTCAGATCTTTATCCTTTTTTAAAGACATGCATGCAGCGTTTTCATGGGATGCGGTTCTTTGCCTTGCTGATATACCTCCAAGTAATCCTGAGTATTCCAATTATTACATCTATCCATCTATATGGGTGGCATAATCATAGTGCGATATCCTAGAAGTGTTTCATGCTTAAACAATAAATAAATGGAGTAGATGATCTTAATAGTTCATAAACAACCAATATTCACAGATAGTTACAATCTTTCCAGGACATATATTTGATACTTATCAAAGTGCACTAACCCTTTCCCTTCAAGATTGTGGAATCCCCATAGACTTGTACATGTACCACCCAATTCCGGTAAGCAACAGGCTAACAGTATCTGCTGTTATACACATTGTAATTAATTTTGCCACGATTGTGTTTTCCAATATTTTAACAAAATGTTGATTTATCATGTGTTCTTACAGAAGCAGCAGATGAACGGTCTGGACAGACCACCCTCCCAGCAAGGGTTCACCCTGAACCCCTCCGCTGCACCTCCCAACAGGCCCCCCTCTAGCCAGGGGTTCGTACTCAACCCAGCAGCAACACCCATCAATAGACCCCCCTCTTCTAGCGGAAGACGCACGCAGATCATCAACACATCACCAGCTCCACCATCATCAAGGTAAAATTGACCAAACTTGCTTGCAACTCTAGTGGTTCTCTCATGTCTGGTTGTTTTCCTCTTACAAATAGAAGTTTGAAACCAGTTTGGTTTTTCATTTGTTCTCTTTAGTATTGAGATATTTATGATTTGATTTGAAAAAAAAATCATTAGGATCATTTCAACTGTGTTGAAAATTTAGGGCGATGATTTAGCAAATAGCACTTGGCATTTTTGCTCATTACTCCGCCATACAACTTATCATAACATGGAATTTTCTCACATGACTGAAATACACATTTTATTGACCACTTGTAATTGTGTGCATATATGATAACAAAGTTACTAGATCCCTTTTTATCATGAATGTCCATTTTTCTTTGTTCCTTCTTTGCCAGCAGGCAAGGAGCCCGCACCTCCTCCCAGCTCAGTAATCGCAGCGGTTCACGACAGAGCATTGGAGATGCAGATCTGCCTCCCAGGGGCTCACCGATGCGCTCCGTTCGGCCTTCTAGCACGGGGTAAGCTTTCACAGAAGTGCCTTGTCAATTGTCATATCTATAATGTAATTTATTATGATATTGTGAACACTGCTATTATTGAGTGATTAATGTTTTGCCATGGGCAACACAACATATTTGCAGATTTTTAAATTTTCCTAGGAGCAAGTGTTTATTTATTTCTCCTTTGCACCATCATGACGCTTAGAAACATTGTATTAAGCGCTATATAAATGTAATATATTATGACAGGAACATCATTCACAAATATGCTTATATGTACAAGCAAGGAGATCAAAATAATGTACTTGTAACACTAGTACAGCATACAAATACATGCGCCAAAACTGACCTTTCCATTAGTAGATCTTATTTCTTGTTTATATTACATTTTCTTTGTCATTATTCTATGTTATATTTTTATTTATATCATAATCATTATAATGTTATTATTATTACTTCCTAATGAATCTCTCTCTAGAAGTATATCCCTGTCATACAACCAAGAGGCCATAGATTCTCTGAAGCTGCAATGCCAAGAGTTCAAGTCACTGAGCCAAGTCGCCGAGGTTGAACGAGAGAAGCTACTGGAACTTGTCACTGTTATGCAAAAGAGGTAATAAATGTTGATATTGACATATATAAGTAAGGATTCAGAAATGATAGTTAAGTATAGTGACCGTTATATGAGATATGAGTTATGTCTAATTTCATTTTGTGTGTAATACATGAGTGCGATTGCCATGGTGATACTAAAAAAGATTATTTCGGAAATTGTTCAACATTTAAACAATTTTCTACAGAAAAAACAGTGATCGTTTATAAAAAATATTAAAAAAACAGAAAAGGCGTTAGATGGACATCCAAATATGTGTCTGTTTATGTTTTTATAATCTTAAAGTAGTTCTGTATCATGCTATGATGATGCTGATGATGACAATGATGATGATTATTATGGTGATGATGACAAAGCTTATTTGATATTCATGCTTACGGTGTGAGTGTGTTGATTGTTGAAAGTTTAAGTGGAATGCAATTGGGCAGTGCTTGTTTTGATGGATACCCATATCATTTTCATTTCGCTATTATCAAATAACTCATGTATCCCTCTCCCCGGCCCCCATTCCAGACTGGATGAGCATTCCACTAAAGCAGCTGATGCCCATAACAGCATGCATGAGCTGAAGCAGAAGAATGTCTGGCTGGAGAAACAGCTGGGCCGGGCACGGATGGAGAGTGGAAAAGGTAGAGTAAAATCAAATCGATTAACCAGGGCTCGACACTATCACTGGTCCGATTGTCCGGGGCAAGTAAAAAATTAATGCGCGCAAGAACAATGTCATAAATGTTCTAGTTCGGTTTCTCTATCAAGCAACTAACGTTTCTGTTCAGCTACGAGAGAGAAAAATAATTCCTTATGTGTAAATCTCCTCTCATCTAGAAACAAGTGAGAAGTTTACCCAAGTAAATTCAGCTATCAAACAAGTTACATTTTTCTTTTGTTTCACATTGGTTGTTTTTATGCCTCCGCAACGAAGTAGCCGGAGGCATTATGTTTTCGGGTTGTCCGTCCGTCCGTACGTACGTCCGTACGTACGTCCCGTTCTCGTGATCGCGTTATCTCAAGAACCGATTGACGGATTTTCACCAAACTTGGGTCATGTATGTATCTTGGGGGGCCGATGATCTGATTAGATTTTGGGGTCATGAGGTCAAAGGTCAAAGGTCACTGAGCTCATTATATATGCAAAAACAGCTCGTGATCGCGTTATCTCAAGAACCGATTGACGGATTTTCACCAAACTTGGGTCATGTATGTATCTTGGAGGGCTGATGATCTGGTTAGATTTTGGGGTCATGGGGTCAAAGGTCAAAGGTCACAGAGCTCATTATATATGCAAAAACAGCTCGTGATCGCGTTATCTCAAGAACGGATTGACGGATTCTGACCAAACTTGGTGCATGTATGTATCTTGAGGGGCCGATGATCTGATTAGATTTTGGTGTCATGAGGTCAAAGGTCAAAGGTCACAGAGCTCATTATATATGCAAAAATAGCTTGTGATCGCATTATCTCAAGAACGGATTGACGGATTCTGACCAAGCTTGGTACATGTATGTATCTTGGGTGGCCGATGATCTGATTAGATTTTGGGGTCATAAGGTCAAAGGTCACAGAGCTCATTATATATGCAAAAATAGCTTGTGATCGCGTTATCTCAAGAACGGATTGACGGATTCTGACCAAGCTTGGTACATGTATGTATCTTGGGTGGCCGATGATCTGATTAGATTTTGGGGTCATAAGGTCAAAGGTCACAGAGCTCATTATATATGCAAAAATAGCTTGTGATCGCGTTATCTCAAGAACGGATTGACGGATTCTGACCAAACTTGGTACATGTATGTATCTTGGGGGGCCGATGATCTGATTAGATTTTGGGGTCATGTGGTCAAAGGTCAAAGGTCACAGACCTCTTTATATATGCAAAAATAGCTTGTGATCATCAAAATTGAGTTGACAGAATCAATTCCGTGTACATGTTGATTTGGGCTTGATATAAATCGCGTAATGGCGGAGGCATCATTTTCGACTGCGCGCAGTCGAAGATCCATCTAGTTTTTTTTGGGGGGGGGGGGGCATTTTCTGTTTGAGCAAGTAAATAATCCTGAATTCATGATTTTAAAAGAAAGTTTGTGTAGAGGCTTGCATTAAGCCATTCAAAGACAATTTGATTTTAAATAGTATATCACTTAGTCTCCATAGACCCATGCAGGCACAAGTATTTTATGACCAGTCGTGAATGGGTTAATATACTATCTAAGTCCTACAGAAGATCAGTCTTTTTGACAGGTACTCTTTACTTTTATATCAAAGTAATTTTATTGAAATATAATGTATGCACTATTCTAATCCTTTAAGTACCTATAGATGCAATACATATGTAATTTTGTTTTATTGGATGTGAAGTGCATATTCAGATATCATTTATTTAAATAAAGGTTAGAAAGATTTGACCTATTCAATCAATTATACATGTTTAATATTGTTTTTCAGGACACAAAACAAACCCTGCAATCATCTCAAACAAGACATCAGTTGGTTTGCTTGGAGCTGAAGACTTACTGAAAGATGGCATCCCTGTCTCACAGGACTCTGTGGATTCATTACAAGAAAGGTTGGTTGGTGATGATGATGGTGATAATGATGGTGATAATGATGATGATGATGGTGATGATGATGGTGATAATGATGATGATGATGGTGGTGGTGGTGATGGTGATGACAATTGTAATGATATGATATTATATGATAATGATTATTGAAATGATATGATATATATTATGATAATGATAATGATCTATGATAATGAAGATATGATAATGATATTATGTGTGATGGTAATGGCGATGAAATGATGTAAATGTCTCACAATGTGCTCCTTTAATTGATTATTGTAACATGAATAGTAACAAAGTATTATCCCTCATTAAAATTAACATTACAGATTTGTTAAACATTGGAAACTGATATACATGTAGATACAGAAATGGGTGGGAAACGGTTCTTGTACTAAGGCAGCCTCAAACTATATTAAAAGATTGGTTAGAATGATTGAATTATCGTTTTATTTCATTACAATTACAGAGAAAGTTCATTATATATCAGGTTCTGATTTTGTATGAGTTTGTGAAATCATTGCACAGATATAGGTTTGAAAATAGAAACCAATAACAGTTTTCAAAATTGAAGAAAAAAAAAGATACATGAAAAAAGTTGGTCCACCCCTAGAAAAAACATAAAGACTGCTTATTCTTTATAATGACATACACACATGTATGCTAAATAAATATACTCTGTGCCACAAAATCTGTTTTATTTACAGCAGATTTATTTATACCAGATAGTCTCTATTTACTGTCTATGATTAAGATGACATTTTTAGATCATGCAAATAGGGTACAAAAACAAACTTTTTTACATACAACTTTTGTGTCAATTTGCCGACCGTGCTCGTTTTAATATTTATGTAGACAATTGGGCGATATTTGCTGTGGCATGGAGCCTGTATTGGTCTATTTGTAATTGGAACTTCCATTTCAATGTACTTCCTTTGATGTGGGCGGCAGTGTGTGGATTTAAGAGTGCTACTGGTTCAGAATAACACCTGTCCACCTTTTGCAAGCCAAATTTCAAAAGTCGTGACATTATTGTCTTATATGAAAGAAAATGTAATTTAAAGGGGTAGTACAGTTTTGGTAAGGCTGATTTTTAGTAACCAAAACCTGTGGAATAAAATTACAACTAATAGTTATAACTCCACTATGCTTGAAAGGTATAGAAAATTACAAACGACTAAGTAAAAAGCCTGTTATCATTCAAAAAGAGCCATTAAAACACAAGAGAGCACTCTCTAAAAAAGCATTGGTTTCAACCATTTTTCATACAAAATTATGCATGTGATGTTTTGTTGAAATAATGATTAAATAGAGAGATCATCAACAACTTTTTTAAAACCTCTTGAAAATTTTAGAAAAAGTGTAAGCATTTTTTTGTTTTAAAAAAAAAATCATCGAATAAATCTGGGCCCCAGAATTATTACGATCGGAAATATATATTTATTGATATTTCAGCTGTTTCTGAACAGATTTTGATCAAATAAAGTTTATTCTGCCATTAAAATTATATGCTCTTTCAAATTTTACACTCAGTTTTTCATTATCTCCCCAAAAAATTATTTCGTGCAGCGCCCTCTATTTCAAAACTGAACTACCCCTTTAAGAGCTTGCCTGGGAAAAATTAAGGCTTGAAACCTCCTTTCTGTGGAGTTAAACTGATCTAAAATTGTATGTAGATGTTCCTCATCTATATACTTGGAACTGTTCACATGATATGTAAATCGCAGATACTCCCTTAAAAGGATTTGCTGTAAGAAAATAAAATAAAGTTAACCTGTGACTTAATTTCTCCTACAAAAAGTTATTCTTTGAAAATGTAATACAATCGAGCAAAATTAACTATTTATTTGGGGGAAATACAAATGTGTATATGGAACTTTAATATCAATATCATTATTTCGAAGGAAGTGACACGTTTGTGGATCAAAATGCTAGTGGTTCAGAATAAAAATGTTTTAAAGGATTCGATGTAAACAAATGAAAATGTTTAATTCTGATCTTTCCTCCTGTAATAATTTGTTCATTGTCGGAAAATCAAAACAATTATCGAACATGAACTCAACTATGTATTTACAAGGTGAAAATTCTGCTAAAAAAACTTTTGCATTTACCTTGGTTATAATAAGAGAGAAGTTGTAACAAATTAAGTACTCCAAAATATATGAGCATACTACATTCAAATTGATATTACATTTAGTTTAAATATTCTTAACCTAGAATAAGACAGGATCACAATAACCCCATAGAGAAATAAGAAGCATTCAAGAAATATGCTGTGCTAATAGTTCTAGCAAATACAGACTTCTAAATATTAACATCGTCTGAACAAATGAGTGGGGGAGGGGGGGGGGGGGGGGGGAGGGTTAACCTCTAGCTAATAGAAAAGAAACCTTAATCTTTACCGTGCATGATATACTCTTAACTCGTTTAAAAAAAATCCATAATGAAGATTTAAAGGAGAAATACAATTCTATATGTGCCTCCTATTATTTAGAAATAGTTACGATTGACTGAAAAATTGTAGACCAACAAAAAAAGGGGTTTGTGTTAAGATGAGCTAGAAATCCCAACTGTAGCGTATACAAGCATAACATAAGTTTGACACAAGCGCAGATTTTAAAGAAAAAGTGTACAAAGTATAAATAGAAGATACTCCGCAATAAAACGATCATATATTAACTTATTGAATACTCCTTGATTTTGGTATAACATGATTTCTCCATGGACCCCAGCCCGAGTATATTCAGGACCATGCAGTCCTGAATGGTTTAAATGAATTGAATAGTATGCAATCATTGCCGGTTGGCTGTACAGAGGGGATGAGTAAGATATCCCCAAAACATGCCTGCACATGATGCATGACTGAAATGCTCATGGGGGAGCGAAAAAAATGAATTATTTTTTATTGATAGGGATGACATACATATTAACTAATTTGACAAATGTTGTCATTTTTACAGGCTGGCCATTCAGATGGATGAGAACGATGCCCTAAAGACAGCCCTGCAGAGCACTCTCAAAGCCAAGGAAGATGATCTCAAGATCTACCATCAGATGATGGACCAGACCAAGAAAGTGTTCTTGCAAGGACTTAGACAATTCAGACAAAATGCCCAACAGACTACATAACAACTCTGTCAGAGCAAAGAGACTGTTTCAAATCCTTGAATCAAAGCCTTTGATCGTCAATGAGGAGAATAACTTCTTTGAATGCCGTGAAGGAGGATCTGAAGATCTACCATCTTAGACAGCCAACAGACTAGTTAGCACCTATTCTGTTTTAAATGCTTCTTTGCAATTAAAACCTTCAATCTTCAATTAGGAGAAAACAACTTGAAATACTTCAAAGGAGGATCAGAAAATCTACCATCACATACTGGATCAAACTAAGAAAGTTTTCGTGCAAGGACTGAGACAATTTAGGCAGAGTAACAGCCAACATACTAGCTTATATCTTCAAGAGAGACAATCTGTTCCAAAATCTTGGATGCAAGTAAAGCCTTCCATCTTTAAGGAGAACCTGAAGTAAGTAACATCAGATGATGGATCAGACCAAGAAAGTTTTCTTGTGGGGACTTAATTAAGACAATTCAGACAAAATAATGTCCAACAGACTAGCTAATAAATCTGCCAGAGCAAAGACACTCTTTCAAATCCTTGGATCAAAGCCTTAGATCTTCAATAAGGAGAACAACTTCTTTGAATGCCTTGAAGGAGGATCTGAAGATCTATCATCAGATAATGGATCAGACCAAGAACGTTTTCTTGAAGGTTTTCTTGCAAGGTGTTAGACAATTCAGGCAGAATAACAGCCAACATCTAGCATTAGCATCTAGTCTGTTTGGGATGCTTGGTGCAATTGAAGCATTCAAACTTTAAGGAGAACAAAATACCAGGACATTGAGAATGAGGAGAGGATCTTTAGATCTATCATCAGATGATAGATCAAGCAGAAAAGTGTTTCATGATAGGAATTAGGCAATGCAGGAAACCTAGTTATCATAATAGGTAGCGCCTACAAGAAAATTTACTATTGGGACTTGCAGGGGGGGGGGGGGGGGAAGGTGATTGAATTAACTCTCAAGATCAGTTAATTATCTTAGAGCACTCTAAACAACAACAAGGAGGATGTGAAGATTGGACACCAGATGATGGATCAAGCTAGCAAGGTTTTGAAATTAAATTGTATCTATCATAACAAAACATTGAATACAAAACATATTGTACAAATTAATTAAATACATTTATGACAGCTAGCATACAACAAGAACAAATAATAAAGTATAATAACGTTTAGCTAGGAAAGTCAAGCTTTCTTGTTGCTGCCACCTAGACAACATTTCCTGCATGGACTTAAGCAGTTTAGACAGAATAACTGCCACGTATGATGTATGAGGAACAAGCAAAGCATGTTTTTGCCAGAAGCATGGCATTCTTTGTCAACTTTTCTTAGATGCAAAAGTGCCAGTGATATGTTGTGCCTAAAAATGAACTTGTGTAAAACTGAGACATGTATGCATGTATGTTCGTAAGTGGTGTAGAAATGACTTGTGATGTACGCATAATTTTTAAAAGCTTATTGCTAAGGACTTTTTCCCCTTTTCATACAATGTGTCTTGATAATTAACAAAATTTCAACAAAACACAGTAATGTATCATCGTGAATCGTCAGTCGGACACCACATTCCAAGATAATTTGTTAGGTTATTTTGTAGTGTATGCATATGAAGAGATTTGTTGTCAATTCTAGTTATGTGCAATTGAAGCTGTTGGAAGAAATAAAACAAGAAAATGTGTGAAACTTGGTAAATCTTAGAAAATGTACCTTGATAAGCCATGAGCGAAGTATCATTTAACATCCATCTGTTGTAGTATGTATAATGGCTGCCTTGATTTCCAATTTTCAAAACAGGCTTTTATTTTGTTTCCATTGAAATTCCTCATTTACATATATTCCTACCTTATAAAAAGTTCATAAAGTATGCCAAGATAATTGAATATTTCATAACACATTATATTTTGAATATTTCATTTTCATAATTACGTCAGTACTTCAAAGCCTACAGAGATCTGAATATGTTCAAATCTAATTGGCTTGTTGCTTGACAATATATTGTACCTTGTCAACTTCCAGTTGATAGTAACGTTGTTCTTCAGTTGTCGTGAAGTGGGTTCAAAACAATCAATATATAAACTTACAACTTGTAAAAAACACACTATATGTGCAGTGCCTCTCGTAAGCAAAATATGAAATAAGTTGACTGTTATGTTATTTTAATAATTAGTTGACCAGTGATTGCTTTGTAGGTTTATTGAGATGTTGTTTGTATGTGACATTTATCTGTATATATGGATTATTTATTGAATAAATAAGATATCAACTTGATTATGCAATGATGAATTTATCGTTATCTGTATTGGCTATATGATTTTGAGATTTGTTGTGAGTGCAGTTACTTTAAAACAATGCTGTTTACCCTGTGGTCCAGTTGGGCAAGGAAAACAACTTTGTTCCAATTCTAGTGGACTAAACCTGTATCTGGTGGCCCCAAACAAAGAAACCAGTACATTTACAAATTAGTTTCTATTTGGTTGCCCTTTTAGGCCAGTGGAATAGCATCAAACTAATATTAAGTTGCCCCAGGCCTGTGGTAGTTTGGAGTATTGCTTCAAAATATGATTTGTTTGTGCATGCTTTGGTGTGTTTAATATGCAGTGTTATGCTCATTCCTGTTTTAATTTATAAAAGAAGGATGTTTGTTGTTAATTTGGTAGGGAACTAAAGAAGTACATAATTAGGTTTTAGAGTTGAAGTAAGTGCCTTTATTGTATAAAACCCACGCGCATTGTTAAATACAGGGTCTGATTTCAAAGCATTTAAACAATATTTTGGGAATCTTTGTAACGTACAAGATGTTTTGTAATGGCAGAAAATTGCTACTGTATGCATTTACTTTGTGGTACATGTAAAATGATATCTGAACGCATTTCTTTTAGGAATGTCAAACATGAAATGTTTTGTAATGGCAAAGGATTGCTACTGAATACATGTCAAACTATACTTGAACACATTTGATTTGGGAATGTCAAACATGAAATGTTTTGTAACAACAGAAGCTGTTATTCATTTCCGGTTGCTACTTCAAATACGCATGTTTTCACATTTGGTAGAGAAAGCAAGTGAAAATATATTTTGATTACGTTTTATTCTTCCCCTTTTCAGTCCAGGGCTAAACACTATTGGCCTGGCCCCAGTAAAATTTTACTTCAGGCCAACATCAATTTAATATTTTGACTACTTTCAGAATCAAAGTGTTCAATAAGTGGTAGCAAAGAAAGTTTGATTTGAGCGACTGCATTGCTGATATATTCATTATGGCGAAGGTGCATTGAATGAATTTTAAAAAATCAACATGACCACTGGGTGTAGTTTTAATATGCTCACAATTTTAAATCATCACCATATTCATCATTATCGTCATCATTACCACTTTCATCACTGTCACCAGCACCCTCCTTTTCTTCATCATCATCATCACCATCATTGTTATCATCACCACCACTACGCCATCATCACAATCATCACCACCATCGTCTTTAACATCATTATCATAATCACTGTCATCACAATCACATCCCCCTCCTATATCCTCGTCATCATCATTACCATCACCACACCCCTCCTATATCCTCCTCTTCATCATCATTACCATCGCCACACCCCTCCTATATCCTCGTCATCATCATTACCATCACCACACCCCTCCTATATCCTCCTCTTCATCATCATTACCATCGCCACACCCCTCCTATATCCTCTTCATCATCATTACCATCACCACACCCCTCCTATATCCTCGTCATCATCATTACCATCACCACACCCCTCCTATATCCTCCTCTTCATCATCATTACCATCGCCACACCCCTCCTATATCCTCTTCATCATCATTACCATCACCACACCCCTCCTATATCCTCCTCTTCATCATCATTACCATCGCCTTCTTCACCCCTCTCCTCCTCTTCATCATCATTACAATCACCATCGCACCCCTCCTCCTCTTGATCATAATCATGACTATCATCATCATCATCTTTATCATCACCACCACTATCATCATCCCTTTCTATTTAAGAAAAAAACAATTGTTTTGTATTTTGATTTATACAGTCCATTTATTTCAGACTAGCTGTAAGGATAAGGCAATATGTGCATTCAAGTATATACCGTTTTCTGAACCTACCTCTTCTTTGTTCCATGATTTCTGATTAAACATTTACATACTCTTACAGTTAAACCAAAATATAGACATCGAACAATGTACAGCTCTCAATAAGAAAAGATATTAGAACTTGGAACAAAAAACAAGAGGAAGCATGATGTAACCATATGATATTACATTCTTAAGTCACAGGCACACATTCCTGTAAAGTCTTGGTGTAAGAGCCATGAATATGCCATTTTTGTGAAATGCAATGAAACGTGGCTATTCTGTGGCAATAACGATCAATCAAAATGACATTTAAAGGACCTAAAGAATACAACGTACTTTGACACTTATTCTATAGTTGATGACTTGAAACATAGGTCTGCCGAAAAAAAATCCATCAAAATTAATACAGTAGTGATTTAAGACTAGTTTTCTGATGCCAAATCTCGCTTAGCAGCCAGTTTACGCCCCACCCACATTTAGGGTCCGGAATCGGCAGCGTGATCGACATGTGATTGACAATTCATTGGCTTGCATCATGATGCGTCATCTACAGAATTTAGTTCATTAGTCCGTTCTTTAGATGACGTCACATTTTGGCGATTTAATTTAAAAGGGGCATTCCCAGGACAATTAGATATTTACTAATTACCCCAAAATTGATTGATTTCATGAGAAATGACTGCCAAATTCTTTTTCTTCGGGAAAAATTACATATAGAGAGCCGAATTGTGAAAATTAGGCCATCTAGACGCTGTACTGGGACTACATGGATGATGGTACCAATAACTACTAAATACTAGTAACTATTTGTTTTATGTAGCCCTTTTTGGAAATGCTTTATGGGGATGTGTGACTGCAACATGTCAGGGAAACAACACAAAAAATACATCATTCTTTGGTAAGAGAAAGATTCATTTTAGTTGTCCCATTTTCCACCTCTCCTGCATTCGTGTTTGTTTTTCTCCTACAAGTCAACCCAAGCCTACATACATGACCCGATGCCACACACACACATTTAGAACTCCCTCTTAAAAACTTTCCCTCCAAAAACAAAACAGAAAATAAAACAATTTTGATATGTTATTTACAATGACTATTCTGTCTGAACATTTACATAGGTACATACATGTATACATGAATGAAGAAATTGTGCACACACAATAAGTGTCCAAGCAGGCCACTATATTCATTTTCAAAGACTTGATCTGAATAATGATTGTATGAATGTATTGGAATCATCACTAATTCACACACATTAATGTGGGATTAGAAATATCAAGGTTTTCTTCATGTTCTAATGTCGTCCATAATTGCTATCGGTATTGAGGTTCACTCGATACATCCACAATGATTCGGAAGAAAAGTATGAATTATTCCTTGAGGGATGGATAATGATACATTAGGGTTAGTGCATTTTGTATAAACCCATAATGCAAACACTTAATTCAAAAGAAGTAAATAAATGCAGCATATCAAATTAAAAAAATAAATTAATACATAATAAAACACAAGTAAATACAGTATTCTGCAACCTCTGTTGTCAACAACATACTGAAATACATGATTTGAATGGTGTATAATAATATTTTCCTATCATAAATTTGTGTTAAATAATTGCAGCAACAAATGAAAGTGATCACATGAATAAACCCCACTTAACCTCACAAACAAATGCTGTGATTGAGCATAATTTGCATATCTGACCAAATCCCTTATCCTGATGTGTGCCAGTCCTAGGCCCTGTTTCATACAACTTTTTCTTGTATAAAATGTCAAATTATTGAACTAGTAGGTCAACAGCCAATCAGCATGGAGCATTGGAGCTGTTGTCATGGTAGTCACAATAATTGGACACTTACATCAGTTGCAAAAGTGTTATGAAACAAGGGCCCAGATATAGACGGATAACGAGGTCAGTTTCAACAGTTTTCTTTTCTTCATCTGTACTTTTTTCATTGAAATACTAAATTCTTAAAAAAGAAGAATGATGTAATGCTGTAAATTATGATTCTTCATATTCCTCATATTCCACATTATAATGAATACTTCACATTGGCAAGGATGTTTTAAACATGCTAATGCAGATTTGGATATATCCAGGAAAGAATACAAAACTAAATCTATTCCACTGGATATACTACATTTGGGAGAAGAAAAGTTGCATAACCTTTCTATATTGGCCGATTCTTCAGCTAAACTGGCATGGCCAGAGAAGATTACTGGTGAAAAGCTGTTCTACTCAAACAATATACGTCCAGTGGAAAAGATTCAGTTGTGTTTGTATGTTTTAATCGGATTAAAAAAACACTGTACAAGTGCTGTGGATCATCATTATCATGATCATCTTCATCATTAAGAACTTGATTGTTTTATTATTTGACAATTGGCAGTCAGCAATCATTATTAGAATTTTAGCAAAACATAATATTATCATCAAAGATCCTGTCACAAAAAAGAGACAAATTATATATTTATTGCTAAATATATTACTCATTGCGGATATAGTATCGGAAATAATATCGCTAGTGATATTCGTTTATCTCGCAATGTATGGTCAACAAGGAATCTAAAAGATCACAACGTTTCGTGCGCCGCTGCAACACTTCGTCGTGATCTTTTAGATTCCTTGTTGACCATACATTGCGAGACAAACGAATATCACTAGCGATATTATTTCCGATATATATTTATTGTTCCCTTCCATCAAAATGAAGACAATAGTGTAACAAAAATAAGGCAATTATTTTAATGAGGAAAATATCATCTTCCGGATTCCAGAAATGAAAAATCAGACACAAATGATACATATCTTGTTTTTTTTCCACCAATTGAGAATGATCTCATTTTGAGCTCATCCGGCCCGAAGCGCCCGATGAGCTTATGCCATGGCGTGGCGTCCGTCGTCCGTCCGTCCGTCCGTTCATCCACAGTTTTCAAAATGCTTCTTCTTCGTTATTTTTCAACCGATTTTGATTCTGATTGTTTCATAAGATAGGGCTAGGAGGGGAATTTAAAACTTCTACACAGAATCGTGAAATTCATTATATATGCTAATTTATGCAAATTTATTCGAAATCACAAAAAATGCTTCTTCATTTCTTGACCGATTTTGATTTGGTTTGCTTTATCTGGTAGAGCTAACTTTGGTACACTAAACTTCTACACAGAATTTTGAAATTTTTCTCCATTAATTAATTATGGTGATTTATGCAAATTTATTCCAAAAATCACAAAAAATGCTTCTTCTCCTTCATTTCTCGACCGATTTTGATTTGGTTTGCTTTATCTGGTAGAGCTAACTTTGGTACACTAAACTTCTACACAGAATTTTGAATTTGTTCTCCATTAATTAATTATGGTAATTTTGTATTTATTTATTTATTTATTTATTTATTTATTTATTTTTATTATTATTTATTTATTTTTATTATTTATTTATTTATTTTTATTTTTTATTTTTTTATTTTTTAAATTTTTTTTTATTAATTTTTTTTTTTTTTCCCCCATGTCCCTTCTGGGGCGTCAAATTTATATTTTTTTCACTCTAATTTTGTTTTAAATTAATTTTTTTGTCCCTTCCAGGGCATCACATTTTTATTTTTTGACCAGTTGAAAAGTGTACCACATGAAATTTGCGATATTTGATGTTGCGAGATGCCGGATGAGCGCTACGTCATTGACGTTCTGGTTGTAATAAAGCATAGTGTTGTTAGATCCGATGCCTGTGATACATACTATCACTCTACACACCACACACTATCTTGGGGTTGAACAGGATGCTACATAAATTAGCACTTGCCCAATTGCCCGGGGAAAGGTGAATTGGAGAAAACAAGATAAGCAAATTCCCAAATCAGACAAAAATCCCCAAAATAATTCAAAGGAAATTGAAGGACAATCAAATTTTCTTTCGCATTAGCATTTTTCAACATTTAAATAATGAAGGGAAAACAAAATAATCAATGGGCTTGAACTTGACAGAAACTTATGCAGCAGATAACATCAATGATACATAACTCTTCAAGTATTCAAAGCAAATGAACAAGAAACAAACCAGATTGCCTTCTTTCTTGATAACACACAAAATAAGTACAAAGTGATATAAACTCTGAAGAAAAGAAAAAACAGCCTCTATGCCTCAAATATAAAATACTTTGTACATTCCTTTTCACCGCTTGATCATAAAGTTGAATACATTGACAGCATTTCGTCAAAATATTACACAAAAATCACAAATACTGTTCAAGTATTAAGCATAATCACAATAGTTAAGTAGATTCCTCAAATTAAAGTGTAGTGCTGCAATTCTAACTACAATAAATGAGGAAAAAGGCACCTTTAGGATGGCACCATGATGTCAACTAGCTGGGGGTGTTTCACAAAGATTCACCAAGTTGGACTTAAAATAATGGATAGCCGTTAGTTCCTGTGATGAATAGGTAGCCACAAATATTTTAAAACACTAAGAGATTTTTGTTAAAATCATCAATAATTTCTATTATTTTTGAGATTTAATGTTCTTAGTGTGACATTTCTTAAAAGTCTAAAATACTTGCAGTTTTGCTTTTGAAACTGTGGTATTCCAAGGTTAAATATGGCCTAACTTAATTTTAAGCCCATCTTAGAGCTTAAAGGTATAGGCCAGTTTTGGAAACGCCCCCCTCTCAAAAAATGAAATTACCAATCATTTGAAAGAATATGTTTTTACCAATACGGGATGATACAAATTTTGCCTGGAAACCGCCTAATAATTGATATATTTGGTAAATTATCAAATTGTTCCGCTGCGGATAGATATCGCCAACGCGGAATCGCGCATACGCTACGTGCATTATTGACCACGTGCGTTCGCTATGTCCCCAGCTTGTCGATACTCAAGTCCAGCGCTAACGGCGTGGACAGGTGCGAACGGGCGGGGGATTTATACATTTCACGGGCGGGTATTGGATTTCTTCCGATATTTCTGCATTTAACGCATCGTTAGGTTCGGATTTTACCACACAAGCCCTTTTTAGATACTTATTCAACAATATTGATCAATTATAAATGTTTTCTGTAACTTTCCCAAAACTGTTATTTATCTTTAAGTTCAACTTAAAATCTTTGTGAAACATCCTCTGATCTGCGGGTGTTTCATTAAACACTAAAATTGATTTAGCATCTTTTTAATCATTACAAAATTTCCTAAAATTGATTTTAGTGTTTAGTGAAACACCCTACTGATGCACTAAAAAAACTTACTAATATAAATTGTGAACTACTGTCTGAACATTTTCTTGCAAGACTAGAAAAATACATATTAAAATGAATAATGTAACATTTCAATATACATAAATCATACAATAAATTTTGTGCTGAACATATTTGTGCATGGAAATGACTAAACAGAAATGTCAATGTTCCTATACTTGTTGTGAAAAAATGTTTAGTTATTCACAGTGACTACTCTTATGATATTGTGTGCAGTAGAAATGGCCATCATTTAAACAAACTCTAGTGAAAAATCAACTTGCAAAATACAAGCAAAAATTTGAAGTTGGTTTATATTAGTTCTTATGCAAAAATAATTTAAAGAAAACATTGAGAAGATCATATGCACTAAAACCACTTTTATATGATCATCTTGGTACATTACGAGTCTTGAGTACCATGTTTATTTGAAGAGTACTCAAAATGTACATATTTTTCTTTCAAATCCGGTTTTCAGATGTTATGTCATGTTTAATATTTGCTACAAACTTAATTACATTGAAAAGAACTTATTGAAATCGATCACGAGCAGGAGATCATCATTAATAATCTCATTCCATGATGAACAATGTGTTAAATTCTGGTAGGGAATTGGTTAATGTAAACACCTGTTAATGCTAATGTCCCCAACAGCACTTTTAAAAACCATCTCCTCTCAAATCCTTACAAATGATGTAGTATAATACTATAATGAGAAAGTAAGAGCACACATTTTTGAATACATACAGATCAATTGTGGTCTATCTAAAATATATATTTGTAGAAGGCAGAGGAATTTAGGAAATACACAGAGAAGTTTGTTAAGAAATTTATGGGGAAAGAAAATCATATTTATTCAAACTGATCTAATCCAAATCCCTCATGAACTGCAAACAAGTTCAACATTCATCTTAGATTGGAATGACCAGTATTTATTGGGTGTAATAAGTTTTACTAGCCAACAGTCAATAACCTAGTTTTCACACCGTACCAAAAGCAACTAGCCAACAGTCAATAACCTAGTTTTCACACCGTACCAAAAGCAACTAGCCTAAAGTCAAAGACCAAGTTTTCACACGGTACCAACAGTTACTAGCCGACAGTCAAAGACAAAGTTTTCACACGGTACCAAAAGCAACAACCTTACAGTCACACGGTACCAACATTAACTAGCCAAAAGTCAATGCAGAGATGCCAACTTTTGAAAACCAAAATTAGGGAGGATTTTACAACTAAGGGCCCTGGAAGCTCAGGGGTTCTAGATGTTCTCTGGTGCAATCTGAGCCTTATTTTGGAGCATTTTACAGATTTATTTAGTTCATTAGTTCAATATTTTTCCCATCTTTTTTTACATAACACATATTTTACAGAAAAATTATAAAATGTGCAAAATGTGCAAAATTGAAGGGACAAGAGATGATATTTTATAACCAAAACTACATGCTGAAGTTAGCGCACAATATTTTGCATTCAGTTGTTGTTGTTTTAATAGCAGTAGTACGTGTATTATATTGCCGGGAAAAGATAAAAAAGGTTAACAAATACATTTTTTTTTAAATAAAAAAAATTCCGGGAAGATAAGGATAGTGATCGGGAGGGCGGGAGTTGGGGTGAATTTTCGGGAGCCTCCCGATGAAATCGGGAGGGTTGGCATCTCTGTCAATGCCCAAGTTTTCACATGGTACGATTAATATCTAGCTGATAGTTCGATGACCAATCTTACACACGCTACCACCAAAAAATACCAAACGGCCAGTGACCAAAGTTTTCACACGGTACCAACAGGATACACAGTTAAATCTTCATATTTGCACATCTTAAATTGTGTCATTACATATTCGGCATGCTGGAAACTGGCCAAGAGCACCAAGAATTTTCACTTTAATAATAATAATAATGTTTACGATTTATATAGCGCCTAACACGATTGATAATCATCTATACGTGCTTAACATTATTACCCCGGTCACCGGAAACATACTTGCAATCAATCCACACGTAACATGCACTTTGAAGGTTTGAAGGTTTAGGGTTCAATCCCCACCCAGAAACTGTACTCCTCTAGTAAGGTTCATCATCCACATTTGTTCATTTCTCTTATAGGATTTATTAAGTAGCTGTATTTGTAGAGCAAAATGGTTGCAGTCACTTAAACTGGAGGCATAGGTACATGTACATGAGTTCTTGGCAAGCAATGCTCTATGGGGAGTTTATATTTTAGCACAATAATTTGCTGGATAAAACTGAACTTATGTACCAGCTGATCAGAACTAGCTGAGTTTATCATTAAAAAGGCATTGCACTGTGCAATGAAGAGCGTGATGAACATGCAAATACTCAGTAGCAAAGTAATGTGCATTAAAATTTCTTCCAGTAAAGAAATGTGCTCGTAAGACTTAATATAAAAAAATTCTCAGCTTGTCCAGCATTCGTGAATTAGCTGCGTGCTTAGATTAATAGTTCCTCGTACAAAGACAATGACAAGCATTGTAACCATAGCAAACAGCGCTCCAAAGGACCAATGCATAAGGTTATTATAATATTATCCTTATTACGAAAGTGTAGACTTATCCAGCCTGCTTGACACTAGCCGAGTTCCTTGATCAATAGTTCCTCGTACAGAGTAACAACAATCATCGTACCGATACCAAATAGTGCCTCTATTTAATAATATAATATTCTGAAAGTCCAAAAGTTTTCAAATTTCTTGAAACTAGCCGAGTGCCTCGATTAATAGTTCCTCGTACAGAGCGATAACAAGCATAGTACCGATACCGAATAGCGCCCCCAAGACCTGTAGCAGGAGATGACATGATTTACTGTCCGTCGTGTTGTTCATGCTCTCAACCATCTCAGGAAACTGCGTAAAATAGAACAGAAAATGAATCGAATATTAAAGACTATTAAAATAAAGAGATAATACAGCGGTCTCAGCGTAAAGGGGTAACATTTAACATTCTGGTACATCAGTTACAGGGGAGAAATAGAACTTGCAAAATGTGGTAACAATCAACAAACAAAATACAGCCAAGAAAAAAAAAACATATGAATGGAGAATAACAGAAAAGAAATAAGTACAAAACAAAACATCCTCCATTGTACATAATGGTATATTTGTTTTTAAATAATTTATGTTCATTTTATATTTCTTTCACTAGTCAAATTTAACAAAGCCTGATCTACCTTAAAGCATCTAAAATCCTTGTTATGAATACAGAAATGTAATTAAGTAGTCTGGTAAAATTGCTACATTTGATAGACATGAACAAAAATTGTTGTGATAAAAACAGAAATATAGGTAATTAGGTACACTTACTAAATTTAATAGAGCTGAAATTTAATTTGGTAATTAATACAGAAATGCAATCGTTTAATAAGGTATAAATGTTGCTTGTAAGTATCGACTTGTAGATGATACGTGTGGTTTGCGGTTGCACCATGTATGAGGAGAGGATTGGTGAGTCCCAAGATGGAATGTTGGTATTCTTTCTAGGATAGTCCTAGAAAGGACTGTTGGTAGTCCTGGAATGGACTGTTGATATTCTTTCTTGAGCTTGTAGTTGAGCTACAGCGCCGGTATATAGTTATTGTACGGAGAGGGTGAGTGGTAGGAGGGGCTCCATGTTTTGAATAAGGTATACTTACTAAATCTGTTAGAGCTATGTAGAGGAAGGCCCCTGCAGCCAGGGCAAATATCCATAGACTGACGGAGCTGAAGTTCCCTATAAGGATTCCTAGAGCCATCCCGATATAGGCCAGGATTGACGACACCGCTTGGAACCCGAGCGCTTGTTTTATGCTCATGCCTCCACGAAGCATCACAGCAAAATCACCTAATACAGAGGAGAGGAGGATAAAAGAGTTACAAGTAAGATATGAGCCAGAATTTTCATGGTTACTCATTTGCTATTGAAAAAATGCAAAAATCAATTTAAACATTGTTGATAGGAAAAGAGGGATAAATAGAAGGGTTGCAATTTCCATTCAGCAGAGCTGCCAGGTCTTGCCGATTTCGCAGAAGACTTCCTGCAAATAGACCAAGATTACCGCAAGGATAGCCAATCTTCCTGATTTATGATTAATTATTGGCATTAGGTTTTATGCATTTTCTAGAGATCTTCCTTATTTCTGATGAAATTATTTAAATCTTCCTGATTGTTGAATTTCATTGTTGGTAGCTCTGCCATTGGTACTAATTTGTTTAAGTAAATATTACAGCAGGTTGTGTTTTCCTAATTCACTACAAAACTTTTAATAAAATGAATCTAGATCCCACAAAATTCAAGAATTGCTATAAATTATATAAGAATTGAACACATTTCAAACTGGAAGACAAGTTTTCTTTTGATAAATTTTTTTCCTAAAGAGTTTTTCTAGCTCATGATACCATTCTTTGACAATCTTAGATATCAAATTGGAAACAAAACGCAATAAAAAAAGCAGGATCTCTCACCTAGTTCATGCGGTATCTCATGGCACATAACGGCAATGGCAGTGCTAAGCCCTCCAGCCATACTGTCCACAAAGGCCGCCCCAACGACCAGCCCGTCCGTAAAATTGTGTACTCCGTCGCCCATGACAACCATCCACGCTATAGCGGAGATGCCAGACTTGCCAGCGTGGGAGTGTGAATGGACGTGGCTGTGTCCATGGTGATGGTGGTGATGATGATGCTGGTGGTCATCATGGTGATTGTGCTCAGAATGCTGGTGCTGCTGCTCTTGATAGTTGTGGTCGTGCTCGTGATCATGCGAGTCGTGCGAGTGCCGCCGTGACTTGCTCGCTTTCTTTTTGTGCGATGTCGGTGACGTGGATACTTGCAACGCTTCTGTATCCAGGCGGCCGATGCTGGTCGTCATGTCCTGGAAGCTGGTTTCCTTGTCTGACGTTGATGCGGTTCGTCCGTTCTTCTGCTCCGTCATTTCCTGTTTCTCTTCGTCCAGACTGGCAGGGATGTAGGGGTTGCTCGATGATGACTTCCCCTTGAAGCTGAAGACGCCTGAGAACCTCTCGTTGACAACCTTGGCTGATAGACAGATGAGACAGGGAAATGGTTCATTAATTATGCTTCTGGACATAGTGGTACAATGATTGTCGTTGCTCTGTATGATGAACTGTTAATTTAGTAATTTTAAGGATACTTAGGACTTTTGTAATATTAAGGATATAAGTATGATCGTATGTTTTCAAGCACAACTATTACACTTAACTGTGCACTAGCAATGCATCAAATCCTATATAGAGAAAATTGAGTATAAAGAATAATTTTTAAAGTTATAAATATATTTATTGAATTGTGTGTTCTCGATATATTTATTACCCTAAATAAGTGGTAGTCATCTGGGCTTATAATGTTCTAAGAAAGTTTGTATGTAGTACTTACTAACTAAAACTGATGTATCTTTTAAACAATATACCTTTAATATGTCATGTTCCTATTTTGTGCTTCAAAACAACAAATATTTCCCCAGAGTCGATGCCAAATATATAAAAGTAACCAAATGGGATATGAAGGAGCCTATACAAGGTTAAATATAGCTTTCTTAATTAAACATTTTAATCTTAAATGTTCACAATAATGTTATTTTTAAACAGTCTATTAATATTGATTGATAAATCATAATATCACCAATCATATGGGAAATATGGTGGCAAATAAAAGGTTAATTTAATAATGGGGTTTTTATATAGCTCAATGCATAACAATAACAAGGAATGTTGGTGTCAAAGGAAGGGTTACTGAAACAATGGGATTTTTCAGGATTTAATTGCAATTTTTGATGCCACTACAAATCATAATTATGAGAATACTAGTCATTGTATAAAAGAACATGAATATGAACATGAACATTGTCATGTTTGCAGTTTTCTCTTGAGCTGACAACTCTCTGCTGATCAAATTCCAGTTAATGTGATTGTTTTACCTATGAATTAGCTAGAAGATTGCCCTCACTTATGTCACAATGTGATACTCCTGGCGCTATCATTACCCATGGTCATCAGTTGCAGTTCAAACCTACAATGATAGTGTGTACCTACTCACCTCCCTGGGGACTCAATGATGGAAGTGAACAATCAAGGGGACCTTGAAAACTTTGGAACTTGTGCCATTATTCAATTTGCAAAGACAGGTGACAGGTGACCTCTTAAAGACAGGTTTTTTGGGTGGACATTTTAAGCATGTGGCTGCTAAGACAGGTTTAAGTATACAGTCAAACCTGTGTATAGTGACCGCCCAAGGGAAACACGAAAAATGGCCACTGTAGATAGGTGACCTCTATAAAAAGGTGCTGTGAAGTTGTTTTTTTCTTTCCAGAGGATCAATCTTGGTGGCCACTTTAGGCAGGATTGGATGCTATAGACAGGTAGCCACTAAAACAGGTTTGACTGTATATAGTGTTAAATATTTAATATTTTATTTAATTCGTCCAACTCAATAGAAACTCGTCTTGGGTTCACAAAAATCAAAATTTTTAACATAATAATAATTCCATCATGGGCGATAGTTCATGAGCCTTTTCATTATGATTGCAAAGTTGCTTTCTAATGTTGTGTCTCACAATAATTTTAAGAGATTTTAATGCATTTTGTATTACAATGATTATACAAATATTGCAATTATTCCATGACTATTTCTTAAGAGAATATAAACAAACCTTTATTCAGCGAGTTTTCCATCATGGGCGATTGTTTGTGAGCCTTTCTCATTATCATTGCAAAATTGCTGTCTAATGTTGTGTCTTACCAATTGTCTTATCATCATGTCTTTGTTTAATGCTTCATTTTAAAGAGATGTTAATGCCTGCTGTATTACAAGTGATATTATCACTTAATAATGTAAACCAACCTTCATTCAGGCGAGCGTTCCATCATGGACGATAGTTTGTGTCTTTGTAAGCCTTTTGAGCCGTTTTTTCTGCAATGTCTTGACAAGATCCCCATCATGTCTTAGTTTATATGCTTCATTATAAAGAGATTTTCATGCCTTCTGTATTACAAATTTTATAATGCAATTATTATATCATTATTTCTTCAGAGAATATAAACCAACCTCCGTTTGGCGAGTGTTCCATCAAGGGCAATAGTTTGTGAGCCTTTTTATTACAATTGCAATGCAAAGTTTTTCTCCAATGTCTTGACAAGATCCCCATCATATCTTTGATTATAAGCTTCATTATTAAGAGATTTTTATTACAAAAATGATAATGCAATTATTATATCATTATTTCTTCAGAGAATATAAACCAACCTCCGTTTGGCGAGTGTTCCATCATGGGGGATAGCTTGTAAGCCTTTTCATTATGATCGTAATGCAAAGATCTTCTCCAATGTCTTGACAAGATCCCCATCATGTCTTTTCATTACAAAAATGACAATGCAATTATTTATATCGTTATTTCCTTCAGAGAATATAAACAAACCTTCATTTGGCGAGTGATCCATCATGGGCGATAGTTCATGGGCCTTTTCATTATGATTGCAGAGACGCTCTCCAATATCTTGACTTCCCATCGCGTCTTTGTGTAGGCTTCCCGATGAGGAAGACATCTTGGAGTCCTATAATGAGAAAGAATTGAAGAAAAACTTAATATTTTGTTTCCAATTAAAGCAAGTTCTGATTTGTAAATCAGATGCACGGTGCCATCTTGTGAACGCCTTGCACACAGTGGGTGATACACGCTGGCCCAGTGTTATGCAGTACGCGCAAACCAGCCTAGTTCAAAATGGCGACCCGCGGTGTAGCATCCCCACACATGACAACCTTTAATTCTGTCCAAAAGTGGTATTCTAGTTAAATGTATTTTCTACATTACTTCCGCAAACAAACATTGCTCGTTTGAATGCTTAATTGTCTAGAGTTTTAATGTAAAGTGTAACGTTGTCATGAAGAGCTCAGTTTTTATAACAAAGCCCTCAGTATAAAATAAAATTTAAAAAAGTAACTTTCATGGTCCCGTTTCCCAGGAGCAGTACCGTTGCTGTGATTATAGAAGACAAGTACAACTTTGAAAGTAATTGTTTAAAGTCTGAAACATAATTACAGCATTATGGCATTATAACGCAAACAGTTGAATCATGTTTTCTATTAATAAATGACAGATAACATTATACAAATAAGTCATAATAGACTTATTTGTATTTATGTTATTATGTCGGCTATGATCTAAAGTACATGTGTATTTATACAATTTACAGTTTATGTTCCAAGAAAGATATATCAGGGCTCAAAACAAACACTGAACTGCTTGCCCAGGGCTACAAAATTTAGCAGATTGGGCTACTAAATTGTAATCATGTCAATATTTACTTGCCCAACATGGCAATAAACTTTACTTTCCTGACAGGGCAATGCAAATGTAAACAATTTGTTTTTTGTTGTTTTTTTTTTTTTTTTTGGGGGGGGGGGGGGGGGGAGGGGGGTCTCCCGAATACTGATTTTGGGGCTAGCAAAATGTTCTAAATCTCAATTTTATTTACCTGACTGGACTACTATGAAAAAAAAACCTGATTTCTAACATTGCATAAAAAGATGAATTTCACACTATGAAAAGGTTATGATTTTCTTTCGATCAGTCATTTGCAGATAAAAACAGTCAGTAATTTTTGTGTAATTGTTTCCTGTCTTCATTTTACCAGTCACTTAATATATTCTTCCATGCATTAAAAATACAAACAAATTGCCACTATAATTTACCAACATGCACTTTGTTTAGGCACTTTGTTAGCGATGGCAAAGTGTTTGACGAGTTTAATATATGTTCATAGAACAGTTGCAAAAATACCACGA
Organism: Echinarachnius parma; assembly: GCA_037951105.1. Taxonomy (NCBI): domain Eukaryota; kingdom Metazoa; phylum Echinodermata; class Echinoidea; order Clypeasteroida; family Echinarachniidae; genus Echinarachnius; species Echinarachnius parma. Next base: position 87,503 of record JBAMJV010007414.1, read on the forward strand.
TATTGTGAAAATAATAAGTAACATTTTTTGTGTGCATTGATATGTCCCCGATCTCTGCAAGAAACCTGACTTTAAAAGGACATCACAGAGTTTCAAAGCTTCACTGATCGATATGCAATTTGCCTATAGCCAGGGAGCAGTCAATGTTTATTGTGCATAAAGAAAGCAGCTTGCACACAAGAACTATTTTTTGTGCCTAATAAGTGCAATTATCAGTGATTTGTGTTTTATGGGCATTTGTAGGATACAAAAATGACAAAAGGACATCCCTGGGTCTACTTTTATGAGTTTGCTTATTCATTTGATTATGATAGTTTGGTTGTTTGTTTATTTGTTGTGCAAATATTTGTTTGTTTGTTTTCTTGCCGTTTGTCAGAAACAGGATAATTGGTTTTGAATATTATAAAGAAAGTTGGAACGGGTACATTTTGATCATTCCATCCACTGCATTCTATAACTCTATAACTATAAGAAGATTACTCCTTCTTGGAGAATTGCTGTGAAAATGCAGTCTTGCTTAGACAAAATGCATTTTCACAACAGATATCCAAGAAAGAATTAACTATAAACCAGTACATCTCATTATGGGACAAGTATTTCATTCTTGTACATGTATATCATTATCCTGTAGGAGATTTGAATTCTCGTATATCATTATCCTTGATCTATTTATTCATTGGATTTGGCTAAGTGGGATAAAAAGAAGAGGAAAAAAGAAGGAAGAGTAAGTGGAGGTGTTGTGGCACCATCAGATGGGCGCTTCACCTCCAATTGTGAGGTCCCAAGTAAACATTTTTTGGAAGCTCCAGTAGTTATGTCCACAAAACTTGAAAATGATGTCCTTTTTAAATTACTAAACAAAAATCAGTAAAACCCTTCAAGACCACATACATTTTAAATCTGAGATCAGAAGATTCAAAATCCTCTTTAAAACATCTATAGTTAAAGGACTACCAACCCTTTTATGGTAATCCACAGAAGCCTTTGGGGGGTAAACAAATAAAATTAAACAAAAAGTAAAAGAAACTCAGTAAAACCCTTCAAGACCACATTTTAAATCTGAGATCCGAAGATTCAAAGGTCAAAATCCTCTTTAAAACATCTATATTTAAAGGACCACCAACCCTTTCATGGTAATCCACAGAAGCCTTTGGGTGCGAAAGGATAAATAGGGTAAATGGCATGATAATGACTTGGAAATTCCCTTTAACATTTCAAAAAGCTGCCACCTTCTATTGAGTGTGAAATTGAGTGTGAAATGGCAGTGAATTGAGAACATGACATCTTACTCTGATCTCTGATCCACAGAATTATGCCTCGTTGGTTCACAAAGTAGGCCAATGCACACTTCAAATCTGATTTAAAGGTATACTCTCCTCTTGTTGCAAGAATTAATTCCAAAAAGTTGTGCAATTATTGCCTGATGTGTATTCAAATAAAGAAAATACAATTTAAGATCTAGACTGAGGAGATTAGGACTTGAAAATACCTTTTAATGGAATTACAAACTTTTAGATCTTGAAATACAGTCATGTAAAAGATTGTTTTTATCATTTAATTAGTCTAGCAACTGCAGACTGCTATCACTCTCCAAGATAATTAGCCCATTGAAGACTGTAGATTATAGTATAACACGCATTCTCCATAGACCCAAGCCCGAGTATTTTTGGGACCATTCTGAAAGGGGGTTAACCCATACAAGTGGGTTTGATTTTGGTATAACAATTGCATTCTTCATAGACCCAAGCTCAGGTATTTTGGGGACCAGTCCTGAATGGGTTTAATAAAAACATGTGGGTGTTACTTGTAATTATGGAGTCTGGTGCTCTTTTTCTATACTGGCTGCTGCTGTTGTTATCATTGTTTACTTTTTTGTTGTTGTATCATCCTATCTGGTTTTCATATGTAAGAAAAGAGTTTTTATAGAACTTTTCATAAAGTTGTACATACCTAGGTAGAATTTGTTGTTGGTGAAGTTGTTGTCGTTTTTTTTAATCATCATTTCTGGTTTTCAAACATAAGAGATTATACTTTGAATAGAACTTTTCATAAAGTAGAAAGTAAGTCCTACTCTTACTGTTTTTGTTGTTGTTGCTATTGTTGTTATCATAATTTCTGGTTTTCAAATAAGAGCTTGAATCAAACTTTTCTTTAAGTAGGACATAAGTAGCATTTGGGAGACAAATTAGGATAAAAGAAGGATATATAACAATCATGTAGGTTTTCTGAAGTCAGTTTATAGTGAAATGCTGATAAATGCAGAATGAAAAGACACTTTATGTGGTGATTTGAGAGACGATAAGCCTACTTGTCTAAATATCCTCAACGATAGCCCTACATGAAGTGCTTTATTTGTTGGTCAAAAAGGCATTACAAAGTTGGGGGGAAAAGACAAACATAAAAAGCAAAATTTTGGGAAGTGGGATAAAAAGAAGAGGAAAAAAGAAGGAAGAGTAAGTGGAGGTGTTGTGGCACCATCAGATGGGCGCTTCACCTCCAATCGTGAGGTCCCAAGTTAAAAATTGTTGGAAGCTCCAGTAGTTATGTCCACAAAACTTGAAAATGATGTCCTTTTTAAATTACTAAACATAGTTTTGTTTTTACCCTTCAACAAATAAGTCTTGAAGCACCTTATTTGCACCACATGGGCTAGAATGTTAGTTCAGGGCAAAGTGTTCTTTTGAGTTAGTTTAATCGTTAAGTTTTAGGCCCAGATTGCATAACCGTTCTATATAATTTTTATAAACATATAATTCCTTATTTTCACTCTCTTTAACATTTCATCATGAAAATAATAATTATCAATTTCATGGATTGGAAGTTATATATAAAGAATAACCATCTCGCTGTAAAAAAAGGGGTGGAGGTTTCCACTTGTCAAGAACATCTCATACTTTATTTCAATCATGCATATAAACCCTGTAAAAGAATAGTTGGTATGGGCCAAGGTAACTTAGATTGAAGCCTTGTATTACATGTATCATATGCACATTACTGAACAGTGTAATAGCTTCTCATGTTATGTATTACTGTTTGTTCAAACTTAAGAGTAAATACATTCTTGAAGTTGTTATCATTTAATTTTGTTCTGGAGTGAAAACAAAGTCTTTGCTAATTCAATTTAATTTGCTTATTTCAAGAAGCCATAACAACTTCCTGTGCTTATCCTATTTATCAGTTTTAAGGCAAAACAACTTCTTTGAATTTGTAGTCTAATCTTGTTTTCAGAAGGAAAAACAATTCCTAAGTTCACAATTTCAATTCTTTTAAAAGTAAGCAAGCTACTTAGCATTATCAGTCTGCTTTGTTTCAACAGCAAAATGAGCTTCCAAGCTGTGAATGTTATTTAGTTTCAAAGCAAAACAACTTCTTGGTGTATATTTTATCTTGTTTTTAGAAGTAAAACAATGTCTCAATGTAAGTGCTTCAAGATTTTGGAAGCAAGGCAAAACATTTGTATTTTGTTTTAAAGCAAAGTAACTTTTTGTTTATGTTGACCATTCTAGTCTGTTGTAGCAATCAAAACAAATTCCTGGCAAACATTTTCAAGTAAAATTCAAGAATTTGAGATCTTTGTTCACCAAAGATAAGATTGTTAACATATTTTATGAATAATATTGAGTGCACATAATGGAATCAAATTATGAAATATCAATATTTGTTTTTAAATTCCTGAAATGAAGACAACTTCATTAGATTTATTTCTTAATCAATTACATCAGAAAGTATGTAAATCATGTTGAAATGTAATTAGGAACATTTATCTTATAAACAAAAACAAAAAGAAACCATTAACAAGAACAAGATAACATTATTACTTATTAGTCTAAAAAAATAAATGTATTATGAATAACTTCTAAACAAACATCTTGTGTCATATAGTCAACTGTGCCATAATATGACATAACTTAAACCATGCTAGAAGGACACAAGTTTCTAATGGATTATGTCAAATTAAAATTTGCATGACACAGTCAATTTCTTCAAAAATGAAGTAGGTAAAACATGATGCACATTTGTTATGATGAAAACCTACAATTTATCCACCTTTTCTTTCTCTGGTAGAAACAAAGTTAAACAGCCATATAAAATGCAGAAGGAATAGCAAACAGAATGACAAATTAATGACAAATTTGACCTGAAATATCAAAGACCAACTCAAAATTACAATTAGGTGTTAGTACAAAATAAAATAATACAAAGAGGCAAATGGCATGCAGTGCTAGCACAAATGTCATAAGGAAAGAGGGAGAAGGATAAGTGGTAGGGGAGTTAAACAAAAACCATCAACACCAAAACAAATTAAACAACTATTAGAAAATTAAACCATAATAACACGAACAAGGTAGAGGATTAGTGGACAATGTTACTAAGTCCCTTTAAGTAATAAAACCAACACTTAGGATGAGAACAAAAACAAACTTTGGTGAAATTCTTTTATCTAGAAAATCAAGATTGCAGATGGACTATACAAAAAACATTGGTGAATTTCTTTTTATCTAATAAAACAACAATGGTGCAGGTAAATTTGCACAAAACTGGAGAAATTATTTGAATGTTTAACAAAAAGGGAGGATAAAAATGCAAGAACAAATATTCTGTTAGAGTAAAACCAACAGTCAACATTTAAGACATGATTCTGGTCCAAGTTTCATGCAAGTGTGGTATTAAAGTGCAAATGCAGCAACAAAACGAACAAGAAAACAAGGGTACAACACACATATACGGTATTCATGCAGAAAGTGCACAAATACTTGGGAGGGGGGGGGGGGGGGGGTCAAATCTAATTTAAAAACATTTAAGCATTCAAACTATGAAATCGTGAGAATAGAATTGAGAAATAAAACTATTAAAAAGGTGAAAATAACAAATAAAACACAAAGTGAGAATCAAGACAAAATTTCATGCAATTAAGAGACCGCTTGGACAAAGACAAAAATCAAACACATCAACACCAAATGACTATTGCAGGGTACAGCAAGGTGCACAGATCTTCAAATTCATCATGCGGACTACAAACATACAAGTGTAACTCGCTCTCTGTGGTTACTATGCCAACTGATAGAAAGTTCTAATTAAAAAGGGTAAAAATAAACAACATTGAACAAAAAGTGGGAATCAAGACAAAATTTCATGCAAGAGACAGCTTGGCAAATAAACAAAGATCACATCAACACCAAACAACTTTTGCAGGTTATGACAAGGTGCACAGATCTTCAAATTGACCGGATAGAACTAATTAAAAGGGTGAAAATAAACAATATTCAATAAAAAGTTGGATTCAAGACAAAATTTCATGCAAGACAAACACACATCAACACCAAACGGCTTTTGCAGGGTACAAGGTGCACAGATCTTCAAATTGACCATGCGGACCAAACATATAGATTTAACTTGCCTCTCTGTGGTTACTATGGCAACTGATATCGTTACTATGGCAACTGATATCATCATTGCTATGGCAACTGATTTCCTGGTTGCTAGGTGGGTCCTGAACCAGAGTTATCTGGTTTGTTAGAATGAGGAGGAGGGGGATGGGGAAAGGAAAGAAAGTTATAAAGAATATTTTGTGGTTAGTGGTTACAAATTAATAACATTTATAATATCCATCTGTTTTCCAGAAGTGCTATATATATTGAGAATGTTAGGAAGAATCATACCAATTTTAATTCAGCTAAAATTAGAAAAAATTCACTCTTATATCAAGTGAGATTGAGAAGGGTGCAAGTTAATTTTGGACTTAAGTGAATTTTGCATACCATCTTGTAGGTAAGAATCTTCGTTATGTGGTGCCAAATTTTCTGATATAACAATTATTTCTAATTTGGGGAATATTTACTACAAATCAAAATCTTTAGATCTAAATTGGGTTTCTAAATTTTCTGATATAACAATTATTTCTAATTTGGGGAATATTTACTCCAAATAAAAATCTTTAGATCTAAATTGGGTTACTACAAATTGTCATGAATACCTATTAAATTGCATTTATTGTAATTTGAAAGATTGTTGTTGAATTGTATAAAAGAATGTTCTGGAAACCTTTGTTAAGACATGTAATTAGTGTTATGACACTTACAGAAAACATTTCTTATTTGTTTAATTGTATAGAGGAAAAGAATGTTCTGGAAACCTTTGTTAAGACATGTAATTAGTGTTATGACACTTACAGAAAACATTTCTTATTTGATTTCATTATATTTGTAAACAACACATTTAGTAATAAAAGATTGGTCCAGGGACCCAGAGTTCAAAAGAAAGGTCACAGTTGTTTACCTTTTAATCTAGGGACTCAGATTTAAAAATTAAGGTCATGTGTTTACATTCAAAGTTGTTTATTTGAAAGTAATTAGGTCATGAGGTCATTGTTTTTAATGCCTTTTGTTTTTACATTGTTTGTCATGGATATAATAGAAGATTCCAGATTAGCAGTGATGTGTTTACTGTAAGAATGAATAACTTAAATGATTATTCTAGAAATGGAATATTCTAGTCTGTGATGAAACTCAACACATGTGGGGGAGAAAACTTGTGAATAGTTCAGAGTTTATTAAGATCTTGCTCCAAGAGGGTTGACCAAAATCGTTGCTCCTGAGACGGTCACCTTCGTGTCATGTCCGTTGATCGGCAACCTTCGTGTCATGTCCGTTGATCGAGACCGTACTTCAGAGGGTTATCGAGATCGTGCAGAAAGGGTCTTCGAGGTCGTCGCTCCAGAAGCTGATCAAATTCGTACGTCGCTGGGATGATCGAGATCGTGCTTCGGAGAGAGTGATCGAACTCGCACTCCAGAGAGTTTAGCGAAATCGTGTTTGATGGGAGTTTCCGAAATGGTGCTCCGTTACTCCAGAGAGTGTATAGCGAAATCGTGTTTGATGGGAGTAAATCCGAAGTGGTGTTCCGTTGCTCCAGAGAGTTTAGCGAAATCGCGCTCCAGAGGATCTAAGCGAAATCGTGCTCCAGAGGGTCTAAGCGAAATCGCGCTCCAGGGGGTTTCCAAAATGGTGCTCCAGAGAGTTGAAGCGAAGTCGTGCTCCAGAGGGTCTAAGCGAAATCGTGTCCTCAGAGAGTTGAAGCGAAATCGTGCTCCAGAGAGATTGTTGAAGCGAAATCGTGCTCCAGAGAGATTGTCGAAGCGAAATCGTGCTCCAGAGGGTGATCAAGACCATGCTCTAGAAAAGGGATAGGCATTTTTACCTACTTGCTAGTGGGTTGTTAATTCACCTGTTAATTTGGATGTTGGCAGCGTTAATGTCGTATTGCTGGAAAAACCTGCTTGATTGATAGGATTAATAATTAAAGAGTATTTTCATATACCTTAAAGTTAATATATCCGTTGTGAAAAATTATTGAGAGGATTTTCTTATAATCATTACACAATGCTAACTGGATTATTTGTAAGCTAATCTTTGTAGTTACTATCAGTAGCTGTTTGTATGATGTTTTCTTAAATAATATTATCTTGTGTATGAGATTTTGTCTGAACACAAAGGAAGAAGACATTAATAAAGTTTTTTTGTTTGAATTTTACAACTTCTTTTGTTTCGGTGCTTTTTATTCAAATCGTGTCGTAACAAAATACAAATCTTTAGATCTAAATTGGGTTTCTACGAGGCTTCCAAACCTTAAGTATGATTATCTCCTAAGTAAAAAAGCAATGTAGCGGCCTTCTCTTTCTCAACCTACTCCTCTGCTTCCATTCCCATGATTGTTGATCACACAGTAACCATAGAAACCCCATGTAAACCACTTTACAACTGCGCACATATGAAGTTTCATCACTTTACAACTTGACAAACAGCACTTTATGAATTCAGTGAGCACTTACAAACGTGCCTCATTTTACAACTATACACCCACAATCAGGCCTTGGGAAAATGCATTAAAAAATGGCCTATGCTCATTTTTAAGCTTTGCTAGTAATCAATGCAAGACAAAATACATTTATCTTCCTGCTCCATTTGACCTTTCTATGAATTTCCAATATAGAAACAAGGAATAATAAAGTTATGATGAATAAATAACGCAAGTCAATATTCGGAAGGTCGTGGTAAATAAATAACACCTTTAGGCCTTCATCTTATCATGTACACAAAAAAACATTACAAATGCCCCCCAAAAAGAAAGGCTTGTTTCATATAAATTTCAACTTTTTACAAGAGAAATTTGTACATGTGTATGCCTTATTTCCTGTGGTCAGGATAACAATTGTGTGTATGTTCTGCACTCAATACACATCCTTAAATATCAGAATGTCTGTATATGACTACTAAAAACTAAACTGTATCAATGTATTTATCAGAACTTTCTGGGGGGGGGGGGGGGGGGGGATCAACACACACCAGTACCAATTACTATAGTCATTAGGAAGCTTTCTGTTTGTGATGGTAACAGGGAATGGTCACTTGAGCGAGAAACTTGATCTGTGGGCAGCTTAACACGAATAGCTTAATCTCCTTTCTTTTCTTTTTTTTACAGGGAAACCCCGAGGCAAACCATTCAGTCCAGAGTATTTCAATGTGTGTTTCTATGGCACAATGCCCCTCTTATAACGAGCTCGGATATAGCGAGATTCCGGTTATAATGAGCACATTCTGCTCACGCACACTCAAAGAAAAGCATAAGATATCAACCCGCTTATAACGAGGTTTAAAAAAAATGAAAGAGACTTTGTTTTCCATGATTATTTTTTCCATATGGGAAGTGTTTTTCCGTGATTTTGTTGTGATTTTTGTTGTTGTTTGTTTAACAGTAGGGGAGCGGACTAGAAATCGAAGGCGCCCGTGAATTCACGTGTGAACATGGGGAAAAAATGCTGCCTCACACCCTTGAATTCATGGGTGTTGTACATGTTCGCCCATAGCGCAAGAACGATTCATATTCGCAATTTCTAATTAGGACAGTTGTTTTCAGCACAACATCAAAAATCGTCAAGTGAATGAGTTTGAACAAACTTCATCGTTGCAATTTTAAACTTGGAGACTTGCAATTATGTTTGTTTATTCACAGTACACAATTACAAGCCATTGTTTATACAACACACAACACATTACTCGTAACACATGTTGCTTTATCACTGTGTGTATTTTAATGTGCTTGAGTATGAGATCGTTTATAGCGAGGTACCGCTTATAACGAGGTAAAGTTGGCAGTCCCGATGACCTCGTTATAACGGGGTTTCCCTGTACTATGTATAGATGCTTGATAAGAGGTCACTCTACTCTTGTCTAATGTGTGCATGAAATAACAAATAGGATCCCATCATATTAGTATTAGGTGTGGTAATTTCTTGGTCTTTTTTTCAGAAGGGCAGAGTCCTAATTTTGTTCTAATATAATAGGGAAAGCAGTGCTCAAAATAAGCACAGGCCTGCTGGCCCGGGGCCACTAAAATTATCTTTGGGTCACCGAGAGATCCAATCCGATGCTGACAATACGGCACTACAGCAGGATATTAACCGTTTGTGCGCCTGGGAGGCAAAATGGCAGATGAAATTCAACATTGACAAGTGCCATGTGATGCACATTACTCACAAATGGAGAGCTAAAGAAACACAATACACCATGAATGGAACACCCCTTCACTCAATAGCAAAACACTCGTACCTTGGGGTAGAGCTTAACTCCAAACTGAACTGGGCAGACCATATAAACACAACTGCATCCAAGGCAAATAAGGTACTGGGCCTGCTTCGGAGAAACCTCTATAGTTGCTCGCGCAAAGTGAAAGAGACAGCTTACAAGACGTTGGTCCGACCAAAGCTAGAATACGCTGCATCAGTATGGGACCCATACAAAGAGGAACACAAAAGCAGACTTGAAGCTGTTTAACGAAGAGCTGCCAGATTTGTATACAAGGACTGGAGAAGAACTAGTAGCGTCTCATATATGCTATCAACACTGGGGTGGAAACCCCTGGAAGATCGCCGGGCTACCTCCAGACTCAATCTATTATACAAATCAATACAGCACACTGCTGAAATTGACTCGGACAAATACCGGACAGACTCATCAGGGGGAATCCAAACAAGAAAGTCATCTGCTCTTTCGTTCAAACGTCTCACAACCAAGAAGGACTGCTATAAATATTCATTCATACCAAGAACTCTGGCGGAGTGGAATCTCTTACCAAATAACGCACGACAAGCCACATCGTTGCATTCATTTCAAGGACATTTGAGTAAGATGAATATGCTAGATTTCACTAGGAGGGCCCACCACGGGCTCCCCAATTAGGCGCGCACACCTAAACCCACCAAGTGCCTGCAACTGTATATCCGCATCATGCGGAGTTTGTTTGCAGTACCAAGAAGAAGAAGAAGAATATAATTGGTCCTAAATTCCACTTGCCCGAATGGGCAACCAAATAATAACTGAATTTGATTTTGTTTTCTTTGTTTGGAGCCAGCAGATTCAGGTTTGGGCCACTAGCATTTTAGAATTGTTTCTCCTTGCAGAGTGGGCCACCATGCAAAAAAGCTAATTTCTAATATACTAGGGAAAGTATCAATAATATGTAACAAATTTAGGAATACACATTGAAATTTTAAAATTTCAAACTTTATACTGATCACTAACCTAAGATGCATGCATGATCAAATTGACAATGTGAGGCCATCGCTTTAACACCCTTATATCATAACATTGCCAATTCATAAATACTTATATCTTTGTTTTCAATTTCTTCTTCTTTCACACAAAATAAAATGCAAGATAACCCCAACTATTTGTAAACCCACAAATGTGCCTTTATTCAAACTATAACTTGCAAAATAACAAAGTTCTGTTTTTAAATCAGACCCCTAGATATGTTAAAAGTTATCACAAAATCAGATGTGAAGAAAATCAAACAATTAAGAGTTATCGCCATATTTACATATCACGGTGAAAGGGTCATTGGTTTGTCACAGATATTGATGTGACAAAACAGTATCCAAACAAATGAGTTGGAATTTGCTTGTAAAAACATGACACATTTTCAATTTCACTGATTTCTCCAACTATTTTTTTGAAACGGTATCCCTTTCTTATATTTCTGGAATAACTATATTCAATTCAATATGATTAAAGTATACTATAAATTATAACATTCTAGCTTTTTAAAAATCATGTCAAAGAACCTTATAATGTGTTTTTAGCTAAATCGTGAGAATTTGACTGTTTTTTTAGGAACATGACCCCCTAAAAAAAATCAACAAGTCAACAACTGTAACAGTTTTAACTCGGGTCTGTATACCAAAACTCCACTCATGATCCCTTCAAAAAAGATTGAGAGACGCTCGATTACCAATACTACAGGGATCTAATCAAATACAAAGTATAGCTTTAAATATCACAAGGACACGGTGAAAAAATACATGGTTTGATGTGCTCTAGCCCCCCCCCCCCCCATAATTATACAAAGATTCCCTGTAATTTGTCATAGAGCACAATGCAAAACAAATTTGTAAAACACCCTTTCCTGCAAGGGAGATTGAAAAGCAGTCTTAGAAAATAAAACATTTTCCCCCTGAAGACATATTATATATTTTCACTTATAAGATTAACAAATATCAGGACCCTATTTCATAAAACTTTTCCAATTCTTGTAAGTGTCCAATATTGTCACTACCGTGGCAACAGCTACAATGCTCTATGGTGATTGGCTGTTGGCAGAGTAGTTACAATAATTGGACATTTACAACAATTGAAACAGTTTTATGAAACAGGGCCCAGAAGATTATGTAACATGGGCCAATTACCTGTCAACAACCTATAGATTCACAACCCTTTCATGTCCAGTCCCTTCTTTGAACTCCCAAGAAATAATACTTTTCACTTTCTCTTTCTTACTTTTCCCCCCGGGGGGGGTACTCAGATTATAGTAGGACGGGGGTGTGCGGCTGAGACCTCCAAACCCATACCCACATCTAAGGGTCCTTTTGCGAAAAGGGGACCCATGTCTAAGGATTTTTTTTCGCCTGCGGCGCATGTTTTGGGCGTATTTCCCGCTGCGGGGCATGTGTTTTGGCGTATTCCCGCAAATTTTGTGGTTTTAAGTTAGCGAGCGTAGCGAGCTTGAAAATTTTTGCTATTTCACATCGGCAAACCCAAAAATCCCGTATAAAAAAGGGAAAATTTGAAAAAGGGGACCCATGTCTAAGGATTTTTTTGATGAAAAGGGGACCCATGTCTAAGGACCTTTCTTGAAAAAGTCACCCTTCCGAGCGGCACATCCCCGTATACCCAATATACGTGAGTACCCCCCCCCCCCCCCCCCCCCCCCCGGGCTTTTCCCCTTTCATTAGCCCTTTTACATCAGAACTAGCTTTCACAAAAGAATACATTTTCCCTAGGTCTATTCGCTCCAGTATAACTTTCAACAGGGAGTGTTTCACAAAGCTTTATATCTAGACGTAAATATGTAAGTCTCTTTTTTCACTAGAGACATTTGTCATAGAGCACAGTGCAAAAAAAGAATGAGTGAAATTACTTTTCCTGCGCAAGGAAGATTAAAAAGCAGTCACGGAATAGATTTCACAAAAGAATACCTTTTCCCTAGATCTATCCACTTCAGTATAACTTTGAACAAAGGGTGTTTCACAAAGTTTTATGTTAAGACATAAATCTGAAAATGCCACCCTGGGACTACATAGGTTTTTAAAATAACACAAAAGATTAAAAGAATCATGAAAACAGTTCTTGTCCCTGTACTGTCTAGTTAATTCAAATTCACTTCCGAATGTTTTTTTTTCTGGTCCAAGTTCATTCAAAGGAATAATAAATTCACTCCAAGACATCAATTGTACAACCATGTTATTCCTAGGTATAACATGCCCCCAGCTGATGTTGAAATAAGATCAGATGGAGGAAAATTTGTCTGAACTTTCTCTGAAGTAGAGACATTTATCATGACTGCTGAGAACAATGGTTAGTAAAGTAAGTGAAAAGCCAGATAAAATATTCCAATGTCAAACAAATTATGAATTACCCAGCTGGCTCAGATATACTTTAAAAGAAAAGCAGAATCAAACCTTCAAAGATATGATCCCAATAGTATGAAAATGTTAAGGAAACAATACAGTTTGTAAGGTATTTGCAAGGAATTATACATAAATAAATACTAGAAAAGTGTAACATCAGGAAATAATTTCAAGTTGCACACATATTAGAGGTGCAAAAATGGGGAATGAAACAAATAATACATATTTTGAAAGAGTAGTTATCCACCACCCCTAAAACTCAACACTAATATCTCAAAATGTTAAATATATTTCTATTCTCTGCCAGATGTTTGCGATTTCCATGGAGTTATTACAGGAACTACCAGGTTAACGCAGATATTGGGATAATGAAATAACTTCAATGTAATGTGCATATATATACACTTGTCGAACCAAGAATGTGTAATTTTTACCACGTTTCAGGCTTCACTTGAAAAAGAATAGCCCAAGACACGCTTCAAAATACCAATTCTGGGCTCAATATCATACTAATATGATATAATTACCCGGATATTAAAAAGGAAAGCAAAAATTAGCTTTTCCCATCAATAAAATTAATTAACCTGTTCCCTGCTATATGTTGTAATCCCCAAAGAGTTAATACAGGACCCACCAGGTTCCCATAGGCAATGGGTTAACATCTTACCAGCTTCTTTCTGGGCCTGTGCTGACACATCCGCATGAACTGCTCAAAGACGAAGAAGCTGAAGATGCCGAGGAGGACGATGCAGCCGCGCCAAACGACGATATGTTTGCTGCTCGCCGTTGCCGGGGGCGTGGCATGCGTTGCGTGTTCACCAGACGCAGATGCAGTTTCTTCGCTGTGACCATGGATTCCAAAGGCCTTTACACAAATAACAAACACAGAATCAAAAATAATTTGAATACATTGTAATTGAAGTCATTTCAAATATAAAAGATGCAACATGTATCATGCAAACTTTCATGCAATTCAGTTTAATTAGTACAATGACATGAATTTCTAAAATATACAAAACTTCTATATTATCTGCCTCACTTTGGTTGATCATGTGCACTTATCCTTTAGGTTGTGTCAAGTTTATGTAGCTTCTGCATTGAAAAGGGTATTTTATGGAAGTACCGCCATCATATCAGAGCTTTGTAGCTCAACGGCTAGAATACCAGTCTAGCATCCAAAGGTCTCATGGTTTGATTTTCATTCGAAATTTTTGTTATTATAATCCAGCATTTTTGATGCCGTTATAGATGGTATTTCAACTAGAGTGGCTAAGATCTCGAGACATTCTTCATGTTTTTCAATGCTTCACGTCTGTGTGTTTATTGTTTGTACCCTGTTCCAATTTGTGATGTAATGCAAGTGAGAAAATTAAGACATTATCTTTTTAATATTAAATTAAATTTCGGAGAGACTTTTCCTTACGTGTGGGAGGAGATGGAGCACCGCGTCGCCACTGAGGGTGCCCACCGCCATGGCAACGAGAAAGGAGAGCAGACGACCGTAGGCCTGAGGGAACCGCTGGATACATGGCACCATCATGATACAGGTAACGGATGCAACGCTAATCATGGTCACCGCTCCGATGGCATAGCCCCAAACTGGAGAAAGGGAAAACAAATAGCAAAAGAACATTTTACAGCCTTTTCTTTAAAATAAAGTTGTCATGCGTGCCGTTGCTAGACTGCAGGTCGCCATTTTGAACTAGGCTGGTTTATGCATACTATTCAGATTTATCATGGTCACCACTCCGATGGCATAGCCCCAAACTGAGGAAAGAGAAAACAAAGAGCAGTTATTATATGAGAACATTTTATGGACTTTTCTGAAGATTTCTCTCTTCTTAAGCGCTAATTAACAACACTCTGGACAAACCCTGAGTTTACCCTGCCTGGAGGAGGAGAACTTTGCAATCAGTCGCAAAGTTGGGATTTAATGCAAGTCTGAATTTGAGTCTGAATCAGTGCCAATTTGTGTATTTAGGAGTATTTTGTGGGTTGTGTTGCAATTGATTATAACTCTTTATGCGACAGCCCTATGGTGGAGATCTTCATTAAAAAGAATTAGCAGATAAATAAACAATATTTGTCTTTGTTTGTTCTGGATTTCACTTGCCCACAAGGAAAAGAAGTTAAAATCTAGCATTGGTTTAGATGGGACAAACAATAATAAATACAAAGACTTGAAATCATTTCGGTAACATCAGAAGAAATAAGTAAATTCCTTTTTTCAGGCATTGTAACCTCATTCTACTTTCTATAACCCTACATGAACTCTACAAATTGAAAGACGCAGCAAGATGTCTGAAAAAATCTATCAGAAGAAATTTAAGTCAATTCCTTTTTTCAGGCAGTGTAACCTCATTCTACTTTCTTAACCCTACATGAACTCTACAAATTGAAAGACGCAGCAAGATGTCTGAAAAAATTAAAAACTTGTTTACTAGGAGAAAAATAAAATACAATTGAGGCACCCGATACCTAGATACGTTCAGGTTATTAGAAGGAAAAACAACTGTTATACTCATAAAATACTTCTATATCCAACATATATATTTTAGAAGAAAAAAAATCATATTATTTACTTTTCACAGTGTGTGATTCCTAACCCAAACATTCTTAACCCTGCCTCGGCGGGAAGTAAAGCTCAAACAATCGATGCTAAATGAATTCATGGGAGCATGAAAATTACACCACGAGACACTGCGCAGCATGCAGGTATATTGTCCTTGTACTATTCAAGGTTGCGCACCATCGTTTAATCATACAGAATATTCACAGGGTCATACCTGTATAGGTAGAAAATCCATTTAGGAAGCATTTTCAAGTTCACAGTAAGAACATTTCATGAAGCACAAGGATACTGCATATATGTCTAGTTGGTGAATTAGACTTAGCAAGGAACTAAGCTAGCGGGGTTTTTAATGAATATGGGGGCCAGGTTCTCATACAAGTGATATTATATTCATTTAAGATTTTTCCCAAAGTGATATTTGAGACTCCAATCATACCATTTTAAGATTCTTCTGAACGGTGTGCGACAGTTAACCCATTCACTACAAGATTCTGAAATCTCCATAGACTTTGTACACACCCCACCCGGTTCCCATAGTCAATGGGTTAACTAGAATAGAAACACTGTTTTCTAGTGGGGAAAAAAGGTGAAAATCTATGTCAGATTTTATTACCTACTGCCCATTGATACTGTACAATCAAAAATGTTTGGAGCACATTTCATTCAATCAAAAATATCTCGATGATTAGAGAGACATTAAAATAATCAAAACCTGTTTCATTCTTTTGTTACGGTATGCCAAACAACAAGGTACAAGAGAAATGTGAAAGCTTAATCAAAACCTGTTTCATTCTTTTGTTACGGTATGCCAAACAACAAGGTACAAGAGAAATGTGAAAGCTTCAAGTAACTTTGGTTGAATTTGAACAAGTTAATTGATCACTTGAACTTCAACCAAAATCATTTGGAGCTTTTACATTTCTCTTGCAACTTGCTGGGAACACAAAACTGAAACTTGACAGTTGTTGACTAGACTCTGAACTTTCTACAGCTGAGTGAACACTTCAGCGCTATTTTCACTAATCATGGGCAATTCAGTTTGAGAAAATCTACAGTAGATATGGGTTGAAAACAGACAAGGGCTTGCGGCAATGGTAGACATACAGTTTCTGCAGTCTCAGCCACTTTACAGCCCCTTTAACAGAAGACAATCCTACACCTAACTAGCAGTGAAACAAATATGCACAGGGGCTCGTACCTATTTAGCCCCTGAAATGCCCAAATGAGTCCTGATAATGATGAAGGAGTCCCTCTTTATACTTTCTCAGAGAACAATCAAACTAAATTTAAGGTGCTGTTATAGTCAGGCAAGCTTGAAAGAAGCACTCGGAAATTAAATTTGATTTTTTCCCTACCTGTCAAGTATAACCATTCCTTTTTTGTATCTATCTGACAAAGTGTATGTATTTGCCTTTCACCAGAATACCAGGATATATGCCTTCCATGATATTGAGATCAAGTAATAATAATATCATGGGTAATAATAGCGCCAGGATTGTCACATCACGAAGGACATAACTGCGCTCTATAAGTGGCCATTATTATTATTTTTTAAGAGGACATGTACATACAAAAGCAAACATATATTCTTTAATAGCAGATAGACCCCGTGTTCACACACACAAATTTCATCCCTATCATGACTAAAGAATCAGCAGCTGACTATAGCTATACGATGAAATTCGTGTGTCTGAACGCTGACTAACGAAACGACGTATCGTTAGTCACGACTAACGAAACACGGGTTTTATCGTTGTTTCGTACGAGAGCTAACTATAGAATCACGCTCTTTTCGTGTGTGAACAACAGTCGCTCGCTTAATCATGATTAGCTATACGACTCGTAACTAACTGGGCGTGGCTTAACGTGAACGTTCGCGCGAACAGGACAACACACTGCGCAGTAGCAAACTGCGCACTTATTCGATGTTCGGTGCACCTGGAAGCCAGCTGTTGTGGAATCTTGGCTTTGTGTGTGAACGTAAGAGGTAGTTTGGTTTAATCATGACAAACGATACGTCGTATCATTAGTCATGATTCTTTAGTCATGATTAAGGGATGAAAATGTTTGTGTGTGAACACGCTGAGAGATAGGATACACTGGCATAGATCTGAGGAAAGTTCTTTTACATGTATGTGGAGGTGGGGATGAGTGCATACTAGTAGATCATCCCACCTGAGCAAAAGGTATCACAAATTTACAGATCTACGCCAGTCCAGTGGATCATTGACCAACAATAAAATAAAGGGTTAAAGGGAAAGTTGAGTTTTGGTAGAGAGGGCGCTAGACTACTTAATTGGTTTGTGAGGTAATGAAAAACTGAGTGTAAAATTTGAAAGAGCATAATATTTAAACAATAAAATCATCTTTGTTTGATCAAAATCGGTTCAGAAACGGCTGAAATATCCATAAATATAACAATTTGTAATAAACCCGGGGCCCCGGGTTTATTAGAGAATTTTGAACCAGCCGTTAAAAATTCAAAAAAATGCTTCCTCTTTTCAAAAAGTTACAAAATAGGTATTTCAATAGTTGTTGGTTATTTCTCTATCTAATCACTATTTCAACAAAGCATCACATGCACAATATTTTATTCAAAATGGTTAAAACCGATGAGTGTTTAGAGAGCGCCCTCTTACGTTTTAACGGCTCTTTTTGAATGATAACATGATCTTTACGACGTCATTTGTAATTTTGTGTTCCTTTCTAGTTATAACTATTAGTTTGTAATGTAATGATGCAGGTTTTGGTTACTAAAATTCAGTTTCACTAAAACTGTACTCTCCTTACCAGAACTCAACTATCCCTTTAAAGGAAGTTTGGCAATATCAATAACTTCCCTTCTGGTAACAATGGGTATACTTAGCTAATTATTGCTGTGTGTGTAGTACAAGCAGATAAAATGTTATTGCACTTATCTGCTAGTACTGGGGCATGTAATGTTGAACTTACATCTATAATTAATTTTAAGTCATAATAATTCTCAATATATTATTTATAATGTTTGTTTGTTCTTGTCTGTTTTATGGTGGACCGGGCAACACATGTCACTTGTGTCAATATTTCTCAAGTGATCATTTTCTGTATGGTACGTCACTTTTTATATTAGATATCGTCTGTACAATGAGTAAACATCCCAGCTAGATGTCAAATAGTCTTTTATCAAATGCAAACAGCAAACTAGATACATTGCTACTACCATACGTGACCGGCTATAGCAAAACCCTGCACTTGTCGGTAAAAATCAAAATGGAGATTTTCATACCATTAGGCCCCAAAAAAAAAATTGTTTGATTGGCGTAACGGGCAACCAAAAATTAGGGTAGGTCGGTCGGGATTTTTAAATTTATTTTTTAATATGAAGATATGCATGCTGGCCCTGGCCGGCGGCATAAACATTGTACATGCATGCGCTGCATAGGTACCGCGTATACGTACATTGCATGTACTGTATACAATATTCGCGCCTTCATCGCCTCGCGGGGAAAAAGCGATATCGCAACACTTCCGGGTTTTTAGTGCAGCAAATATATCGATCGCAAATGCAGCGCGATACTCAGGCGATAGCAATTTTTTCGCTTCGATATGCTTCGATATACACAACGATACATAACGATATTGATCGCAATCGGCAAAAACCTCTAGGGTCGGCGGTATTTTTAGGGACGGGCGGGTTACGCCAATCCAACAATTTATTTTTTTTGGCCTTAGAAAGGCCTCATCAAAAACTTTCATTTGATGCTTTGTTCTAATTGGCGAAGATACAAGTCTTTTACACACATTATGTGAACTTAAATTGCCCATTTCTTCAAAACATGACTTACCGACAAGTGCAGGGTTTTGCTATCTAGTCGGTCACATATACTGTCAACAGGATGGCTGTCCAAGGTGAACGTCCTTTACAGTCAAACCTGTCTTAGTGGCCACCTGATATATTTAGCAGCCAGCCTGCTTATAGTGGCCACCTGATATATTTAGCAGCCAACCTGCTTATAGTGGCCACCTGATATATTTAGCAGTCAACCTGCTTATAGTGGCCACCTGATATATTTAGCAGCCAACCTGCTTATAGTGGCCACCTGATATATTTAGCAGCCAACCTGCTTATAGTGGCCACCTGATATATTTAGCAGCCAACCTGCTTATAGTGGCCACCTGATATATTTAGCAGCCAACCTGCTTATAGTGGCCACCTGATATATTTAGCAGCTAACCTGCTTATAGAGGCCACCAAATGTATGTGATCCCCTGCAGATAAAAGCTGTGTTATGGAACCTGTATACAGATGTCACCTGTCTACAGTTGCCACTATTGATTCCTTCAGGCGGTCACTATGACAGGTTTGACTGTACATGTTCATATGCACAATTTTGCTGATAACACTAATAATTAACTTTAAAGGGATCTGGTTTCTATGTTGACATGACAAAAGATTGGTAAATTGTGTTTTTCTGTGATCTAATATGTCCACTGAGTGATCAGTGATGTATGAAAATTGAATGTAAAATGAGCGTTATATGGCCGAGTAATGAGCAAACTGCAAAGTGCTATTTACACACTGAATATTGTGTATTGTGTTTGTAGATATGATTATTACTTGACACACCAATGTATATAATGTCTCCATAAACAATTGTATCCTTCATCCAAAGTCATTCACCCTAACCCTTTCCGGTAAACCCCATTGACTGATATGTTTTGTAAACAATTCCTCTCTGTGAAATCCCTTGTACAGTGTATGATATGTTATTTAGAGTTAGAGTGAGATATTACGAATGAAGCAACACTTGCTACTTCGACTCCAAGCAAAGCAGTCTTGTCCATTCCTTGCTCCTGAGTCTAGTATACTTTACATACACAAAACCAAGGATTTTTTTCTCTTCAAATTAAATCATAAATATCTCAATAACAAATAGAGAGAAGAAGAAAAATTGATTTCATACTTCTGATAGTAAGAGGAAAACAACCAGGCATGAAAGAAGAACTAGTGATGCAATTAGTGAGTTTTGTTGATTCAGCCATAAAAAGTTACTAGATCCCTTAAAGGTGCACCTGTAAAGTGTCAGATATTGCCCAAAATGAAATTTGAGACTTCAATCCTGTACCAAAATCATTGTAAGATATGTCCGAATGATGTGTGAAAGTTTCATTGAAAAAGAACACTGCTTTCCTGGTTAAAAAAGCGAAAATATGCATCAGCTTTTACAACGAATTACTGTATGACGTGTATGAGGTTTATGACCGTTCATTAACGCTCTTGAGCTGAATGATAGATATCGTTATACTAAAGGGGCATTTAAAAAAAATCTAACCCTATTTTATTCTTCTATTACCATTTAGCTAAAGAACACACTTAGAAGAGAAACGAGGAAGCTCCAAGTAATTTTCGTGGAGTTAGACACTTTACAGGCATCCCTTTCAAGTGTTGATGAGATGCTTACATGTTATAATGTGTCAGTGTTTTCTGTGAAGCTTATTGTGTTGTGTTTGGTTGAATTCCATGTGAAAGTACACAAAGCTTTAATTTGGCTTTTACAATGAGCTTTTACAACGAATTACTGTATGACGTGTATGAGGTTTATGACCGTTCATTAACGCTCTAGAGCTGAATGATAGATATCGTTATACTAAAGGGGCATTTAAAAAAATCTAACCCTATTTTATTTAAGGTGCTGTTATAGATCATGGGTAATAATAGCGCCAGGATTGTCACATCGCGAAGGACATCACTGCGTTCTATAAGTGGCCATTATTATTATTTTTAAGAGGACAGTTGTATACAAAAGCAAACATATATTCTTTAATGGCAGATCGAGATAAGATACACTGGCATAGATCTGAGGAAAGTCTTTAACATAATAATAATAATATACTCGATTTATATAGCGCCTATCAAGATTGATAATCATCTCTAAGCGCTTTACAATGATATTATAACCCCAATCATCAGATGCATTCTGCAATCAATCCAGCACACAAGGTGCACGTATACTATGGAGGTGGGGATGAGTGAATACTGGTAGATCATCCCACCTGAGTAATGCCCGGCGCAGACAGAGCCGAATCGACCAGATCCGACTGGTTTTCAGCCTGATTAACTCAGTACGTGCTGCCTCAGGACTCCGGTTTTTCCAGTCAAGTGCCAGTCGGAATTCATTCAAGGCCGATTCAACATGTTGGATCGGTTCCGACTGAGCGAAACTGACTCTAGCCTGACTGAAAACCAGTCGGATCGGGGCGATCTGTCTGCGCCGGGCTTTAGAGGTATCACAAATTTACAGATCTACGCCACTCCAGTGGATCATTGACCAACAATAAAATAAAGGGTTAAAGGAAGTTTGGCAATATCAGCAACTTCCCTTCTGGTAACAATGGGTATACACTTTGCTAATTATTGCTGTGTGTGTAGTACAAACAGATAAAATGTTATTGCACTTTATCTGCTAGTACTGGGGCATGTAATGTTGAACTTACATCTATAATTAATTTTAAGTCATAATAATACTCAATATATTATAATGTTTGTTTTTTCTTGTCTGTTTTATGGTGGACCGGGGGCAACACGTGTCACTTGTGTCAATATTTCTCAAGTGATCATTATCTGTATGGTACGTCACTTTTTATATTAGATATTGTCTGTACAATGGGTAAACATCCCAGCTAGATGTCAAATAGTCTTTTATCAAATGCAAACAGCAAACTAGATACATTGCTACTACCATATGTGACCGGCTATAGAAAAAACCCTGCACTTGTCGGTAAAAATCAAAATGGAGATTTGTTTTATACCATTAGAAAGGCCTCATCAAAAGCTTTCATTTGCTGCTTTGTTCTAACAAATTGGTCAATAATTGGCGAAGATATGATTGTATCAATTTTACAATCATAAGTCTTTTACACACATTATGTGAACTTAAATTGCCAATTTCTTCAAAATGTGAATTACCGACTGAAGTGCCTTGAAGGTCCTTTACAGTCAAACCTGTCTAATAGTGTCGACCTGATATATATAGCAGCCAACCTGCTTATAGTGGCCACCAAATGTATGTGATCCCCGGCAGATAAAAGCTGTGTTATGTAACCTGTACATACATATATTTAGCCATAAAAAGTTACTAGATCCCTTTAAAGTGTTGACGAGATGCTTACATGTTATAATGTGTCAAGTGTTTTCTGCAAAGCTTATTGTGTTGTGTTTGGTTGAATTCCATGTGAAAGTACACAAAGCTTTAATTGGGCTTTTATAATGAGCATGATGTGATATGCCTTAGATATTGCACAAATATTTGTATAATTTAATTTTTAATTAATATTGCCCCATGTATGCATATGAAAGAGATTTTATCATTTGAAGAAAGGTCCCGCTATATGCACAACATCACATTGCATGGAGGTCTCTTATCTACCGTGACCACTGTTACTATTTCCCCCTAGGTAGGTAATCACTATGTTTGACTAAATGTCTGTTATTTATCAAGTTAATTTTGACTAAAAAAACAACATTCTCACTCAGAAATGTGTATCCCTCATTTAGAAACTGGGTCAACATTTATAAACATCAATTGTCAAGTTGTTTTCAATATTTCTTTGGGTTTTCTGTACATTTCTGAGCCAGACATGGTTGGTTCGGGCTATCTATTTCCGGAGTAATCAGGATTTGTTTTGCAGGTAGCACATTTGCTTTTAATTATCAGTGAGATAGATAATACAAAATTGATAAGATTCGCTGTTCAAATGCCATGCCAATGTTAAGGAGTATGTTTATCAGTTAATAATCAAATAAAATGGTAACAATTACATACATTGTGAGTATCTTGTCATACAGTGCAGTAGGCAAGAACATGCCTGACATTGATTCAGATTCTATACTAAACCCCTATAAATGTTCTGCAAATCAAGCTTAAAGATGAATTCCAGTTTTGGGAAAGAAGCCGAATACATAATATATTGATCATTATTATTGAATAAGTATTGAAATAGGGCTTGTGTGGTAAAATCAGAACCTAAGCATCGTTAAATACAGAAATATCGGAAGAAATCCAATATCCGCCTGTGAAATTTATAAATCCACCGCCAGTTCGGACCTGTCCACGCCGCTAGCGCTGGGGGAGATATCGACAAGCCCGTATATAGCGAACACCTCGTGTACTCGCACGTGGCCATTGTACGTAGCGTATGGGCGATTCCGAGTTGGCGATCTCTATCTGCAGCAGATCAAGTTATAATTTTGCAAATATATCAATTAGTAGGCGGTTTCTTGGCCAAATTTGGATAATCCTATATTAGTACAATTATATTCTTTCACATTATTGGTAATAAGAGCTTCCATTTCATTTTTTTGAGAGGGGGGCGTTTCCAAAACTGGCCTTTACCTTTAAGCATTCATATCTCTCTTAACCCTATATTATCTTACATGAATTTGGTATCATTGAAAAGCCTGTTTATTCCCCTTTACATTGATTCCCCATTTGAAATGGTTATAATGCAATTATGAAATATATGCATTACACCTGAATATGGGGCCAAGTCATATTGCAAAATGTATTGTTATTGCATAACAGTCTCAATATTATTCATAACACAGCCCATTTTCAGATGAATGGAGAATTCACACTGAAAATGATGTTATATTTTGCAACATTTCACTTTTGACATGGCTCCACATTCAGGTCTACTGAGCATTCCACAATTCTATAATCATTACAAATGAAATGTACATGTATCAATGTAAAGGGGAATACACAGGCTTGTCAATTATATCAAATTCAGGTAGGATCAATTAATAACGATAGATATTAACACTAAAACTTAAATTGCAGAACTTTTTGATAGGTTTATTTTCTAATGCAGTATATAAGGATATCGGTTTTGCATTTATAAAACATTCTTTCAAATGTAGAGTACTTTTAAAAATTAGATCACACGCCCTGTTTTTATTCAAGAACTGATATTTGTCCCCATGAAAGAAGAATTAACTGTGCCCATCTAATTTTTATTGGGGTTTCGTTCCATATAACAGTAATAAACCATTTATAAGTCACCCAACCAACTGTATAAAACCAACTGTTAATTGACTGGCTCAATTGAACCAGCTATAAAACAAAATGGTGGCATCTGATGGCAAAAACAGAAAACATTACATCTATGGATCTGTCCTGTACAATAGAATTTCAAATCCTTACAAAAAAGAAGGTATTATTATTATCAACTTTATCTCTATAGGGTTAGAATTGTATGTTTTCAGCTATCTTTACAAGGGTGAGCGTTCGACCCACAAATTATTTACTAACAACTTGCCCAACTAATAATCTCGTCCCACCAATAATCACAGACATTTATTAAATGCAAAAAAAATGATGTTGAAAAGATACCATATTATACGTTGGGGAAAAGCAACAATGCCAAAAAGAAACATATGTTATAAAGTATTATTAAAAATGCATGAAGTTATGAGTAAACCAGGTAACACTAAATGGGAATTAAGAATTGAAAATATCTTGTAAGAGGTAGCCTGATACAGCCATGATACAATGATACAAATATTCAGAATAGAATAGAAAAGGAAATATGCATATATGAGAATTAGACTACAAAGCAATAGTTTTTCCTCTTTCACTGTGAACTTTCAAATTTCTCCAAAGATGTACATAGTTTTATTGATATTCATTGTATGTTTAACTGAACTTGAAGATGCATGCAGAAGGATGACAATACTTAAAAGTAAAGTTAATACAGTCGAACATAGATAGTTCCCACCTATTAAAGGGATCTAGTAACTTTGTTGAGATGTGCAAAAACTGATGAATGGTTGATGCAATGTATACTGTTGTTATCTCATATGTCCTCAGGGTATTGTGTGAAAATTTCAGGTCAAATGGACAATGTATGGCCAAGTAATGAGCGAAAATGCAAAGTGATATTGGGTGATATTCACCAACTCACTGCATTCACTTTGTACAGGGATGAAAATCTCGCCCGGAGATTTTCTTATCTAAATACTTCAATCATACATATCTTTGTAATGAAAGGGAAATTTGAAAAACCGAAAGCTGTCCCATGATTTTATTGTTAATACGAATACAACAAGGTATAAAGGAACCGCTAGAATTACAATTTTATTTTGAGGATTTGGACAATGTTACTAAGTCCCTTTAAAGGGAATGAGAATAGTGACCATCGTAGATAGGTGACTTATATCTAGTCAGGTTCCATAACATACAAAATGCAATGCACAGGATCTCTTTAACCTGTTGCTTACAGGAACCGGGTTAGGGTGGACCAATCGGGCAAGCAGATTTTCAAACCGACATTGACAAAATTAGAAAAATCGTGTTTTATTCCGTGTAATGCTTCATCTACAATCACAGGTTTGATCAGGAAATGGTGATATTTTGAATAGTAAAAACTTTAGGCTACTCAGGAGATAACATTTTTCAGGCCAGTAAATCTTTCTAGTATTGGGCTACCAGAAAAGGGGAAGAAATTATTACACTGGCCCGACCGGGCAACCGACACAAAAAGTAAGTGTGGAGCCCTGCTATGGGGATTTCAGAATCTCGTAGTGAATGGGTTTACTGGCCAGGATGGCTGCTATAGGTGGCATCTAAACATGTTGGACAGTGTGTATTCATTTTTATTTTTTTACATCTCGTAGGCAAGCTTTTATCTCAGATTTTTCTGTGGTACCATGAATATCCTGACACCTTTATTTGCCAATTTGAGAAGATTTGTTCATTTCAATAAGGATTGGAGCCTGAACTATCTAATATTGTCCGATATATTTCTGTAGAGAAATATATCGGACAATCTCCTCCTTTTGTTCAAAGGAGGAGATTGCCCTTCACCAGATGGTATTCACTTAAATCTAGATGCATGAAGAAATATAAAGGGGGAGTATCTACAAAACTCAGGACTGTATTCTATGAGTATTTATCAGATAATCATCAAATCCTCAGATTGTTATGAAGAAGTTGAATGGAGAAAGTACAAACTGGCATATTGACAACAATTTGATTCAGGTCTGACAGGCCCTAGAGTTGATTAATACATTGATACTGATAGTACTTTGTAAAGCTTTAATAACTTTATGGAAAATTTATGAGCGAAAATTTATAAAAAGAATTCTTTAGTTGATGACCTTTTGTCTCATCTGAATCCCTCCTGATGAAAAGAAATTCAGACAACAACAATGACATCAACACCCATCAAAAGTATTTTGTTAACAATGACTTTAATAATTGTATGGAAAACGAGCAGAGGCATGGATTTTTGAAAGAATTCTTTTGTTCAAAGGAGGAGATTGCCCTTCATCTCATTCTCATCCATCCTGATTAACCCCTTGACTCCGGGAACAGGGTGGGCTATGTTCAAAGTCTATGGGGATTTCAGAATCTCAAAAGGGAAGGGGTTGAAAGAAATTCTGATAAAAACCACATCAACACTCATCAAAAGGTTCTTTTAGGTTCAACGCTTAACAATTTAAGTTTATGTGGTGTACGTGCGGTAAACTTTATTTAAAGACTGCTAGAAAAGGCTCAAGTAATCAAATGTAAGTCACATGGAGCAGAGCTTTCGGAACTAGCAAATCCGTTATCTAGGCAAAATTAACTTTAAATATGAAAGACGAAATTACCAGGAAAAGTATTATTTACACTGAATTGTATCAAAGGGAATAAAGTCCAGATACACAGCAATTGTGTTACAAATTGAAGAACATGTTCTTGAAATAGGAAAATCTTGCAGTTGACCAGAGTGACGGACACATATGTGCGGTAATATAAATCTTGACAATGGCCATCATAAAAAACACATTATTGTCTATCTCTATTTTTTAATTAAATTATGCAAAAATGCAGATTATTTGGATAACTGGAAGCAAATAACGCTCATTTGAAAGACAAATTAAAAGTACTGTCACACAGAATTTTAATTTAAAAAACACTAATATTCATGCTACATTTAGTATTTCCGGTATTTGTCCTGATCTCATTTAGAGACTCCATCCGGATATATATCACAACATCCGTTTCAACTTGGGTATAATTAGAATTAATTAATCAGAACTTGATTTGACCTTGGTCTTAAAGGGATAGTTGAGTTCTGGTAAGGAGAGTACAGTTTTGGTGAAACTGAATTTTAGTAACCAAAACCTGCATCATTTCATTACAAACTAATATTTATAACTAGAAAGGAACACAAAATTACAAATGACGTAGTAAAGATCATGTTATCATTCAAAAAGAGCCGTCGTAAGAGGGCGCTCTCTAAACACATCGGTTTCAACCATTTTGAATAAAATATTGTGCATGTGATGTTTTGTTGAAATAGTGATTAGATAGAGAAATAACCAACAACTATTTAAATACCTATTTTGTAACTTTTTGAAAAGAGGAAGCATTTAAAAAAAAATTTAACGGCTGGTTCGAAATTCTCTAATAAACCTGGGGCCCCAGCTTTATTACAAATTGTTATATTTATGGATATTTCAGCCGTCTCTGAACCGATTTTGATCAAACAAAGATGATTTTATTATTTAAATATTATGCTCTTTCAAATTTTATACTCAGTTTTTAATTACCTCACAAAAAAATAAGTAGTCTAGCGCCCTCTCTACCAAAACTCAACTATCCCTTTAACTATTGTATATGATGAAGGAAACATAATCTGTAATATCAGTAATTGGACAAAGAAAGCATGCAACCAACTTGAGAAAAAAATACATGGGGGCTCTGCCCCCTCGGGACAAATTTTCCCATTGAAATGCCAAAAACAGCCCCTGAAAGGACTACATATTTGTGAGAAGCGCTTTATTTGAGGAAGTATTCCAAGATAATTCACAAGTCACGACACAAGTAAATAGCTTGAACTGGAGAGGAATCCTTTCAATAATAACATACATCATCACTATTGACAGTCAATACAGGAATTAATTTTTTATTTTAGGGGGCTACTTTTCCAATCTGATGGATATCCAGACATTTTTCACATAATACCCTATAAAAGGTAATTTTAGGGGCTACGTACCGATTTCAGGAGGCTATTTTGAAAATTAGGGGGCAAAATCACCCTCAGCCTCTGTATATTTCCTAGCCTCTTGACAGTTGACTCTGATCCTAATGATCTGACTTAGGGAAACCTAATAGCAAGTCATTAAAATCTTCTGCATCAGTTTTTGTCAAACTATATCCAATAGAAGTGAACAAAACACTGAAGGAAGCCCCCAAGGACCAAAAGACATACCTAATTACTGATTAGGTTAGTTTTACCTTGTGGCCTAAACCTTTCGATCGATATATGACAATTAGAAGAATCCTTAATTTCAACAATTATTCTTGGACCTGAAATTGACCTTGTTGGTCAGAAGAATTAAAATAAGTGAGCCATTTAACAGCATAATATATTGCAAGCTCTTCTTTTAAAGCAACCGATACCCGGTCTACAAAAGCACCAACAGTATGTTTAGCATGCGGATGTGGATGGCATCCCGGTTAGATTCTACCCCCTCTCTCTCTCTCTGTTTGGAGTAGCATCCAGATAACGTCTGGGTGACTTTTAACCCATTCAGGACTGGTCCCCGACAATATTCAGGCTAGGATCAATGAAGAATACATGTTATAGCAAAAACAATCAGTCCTGGGCTGGGGAGTGTTGCAAAGAGTTACGATTAATCACAATTACAATCTGATTGGCTATAATGAACATATTTTCTGATTTGCGCTTAATCGCACCTTTGCGATTGATTGCAACTCTTTATGCAACACCCCAGGTCCAGCCAGGGTAGTTTCTATACATCGTCCTGAGCCTGTTGAGAGGGTTTCAGGGAAATCCCACCCAGGTCATAATCCTCAGTATGACCTACTGGACTGGTCATAGATATAAAGCACTTGTTCAAAACCAAAAACCTGGAAAATCCTGAACTTATCATTCCTTGTTTTTTGAAGTGTAATCACTCGGCCATTTACATGTCTGTAGCAAGTACTAAGCTGAGTAAAATCCCTATCTCACAATAAGACTTTAAAACTAACAGACCGAAAAATTATTTGATTTTATCCTTGCACAATTCAATCTTCTTAACACTAAATTTAAAACTGATTCCAGAATCATGATATCGGCTACCAAAATCTTAGTCTGGTCAATAACCTTCGGGTATAAAGTGTGTTGCAAGCTGGCGGAAAAATAGTGGCAAGCTTAATAGGCAATCTTTGCTGAGACGGTGTGCGCGCAACAGTTTTTAAGCATGGCATTAGCGTGAAGTTAGTGAACAGGTATATTTCGCAAGCTTAATTTCAGCAGAGATCGCTTTAAAAGCTAGCCGCAAGCTAGCTGCTAGATTGCAACACACTTTCTGTTGGGGGACTGAACCCAATATTCATAAATTCAAAGTTTTGTTACCTTTCATCCTTTATCCTTTAATTATGGTATTTTCTTGCAAATTACAAAGAAATGAACACGCACATATCTCCCATATATGATAATAAATTAACAATAAATACTGACAAGTAAATCATGACCTACATGTATGTGTTACTACTTGGCTGAGACAACTTACAGTAACATTTGTATGCATGTCTACTCGTGAAAGGAATATAGATTTGGCAAGGGAGGAAATTAACTCAAGACAGTGCCAACAAAGTTTTATAAAATTTGCTTTCTTTCAAGTAAATTTGTTTGAAGTAATTCCAATATGGCTGCATATACATATATACAAATAAATCAGTTCAAAATATCTAAAAATAACTGTAATTTGTGGTTTAGTTTGGGTTGTAATGAAGAGTACCAATGTTCAACCCCATTTATTTCCTGAAAATTGTTCAAGACTTCAAATACAGTCCTGAGGAAAACTAAATGATGATATTTAAGTATGAATTGATAGTATGGTGAACAAAATCATGTGTTCATTTTACAAGATTAAGGCAAAATCCAAGATTTGGGTTTTATGCAAAGCTTGTCCGACTTGAGTTACAATTGCTAGGACGTGGGGGTATGACTTCACATGTCTCATCAATACCAATTACTGAACCATCATATTTCTGCTGTAAAAATAATTCATAATTTTCAGAATAATTTTGTATTATTGCTAAGCTTAAAAATTGGAATGGCCAACCAGTCAAGGAGTTATCCAAAGAAAAAATGCAACACCACTGAAAATATAATGAAGATTGATCTCATGCCTGACTGAATAAACAATTTTATATTTCATATAGGTTGGGGTCACTCAATTTTTTAGGCATTACAAATAAAACACTAATTCTATTTTCCAGAGCAGGCAAAATATATACATTGGGCCAAGTACATTAAATAATTAAGCTAATAGCTAGCGCTAATAGCTAGTTAATTACTAAAGTATTAAATTGCATGCAATCAATACATTTTTAATATGTGTACACTTATAGTATATGCTCTAATGGATGTAGCTATTCAAAATACAGAATGGAATTTTAAAAAACACATTTTTTTATAACTATTATTTTAATTCTAAGTAATGAACCTCAATATATAATCTCATTCATATAGTGGACCATGAACTATAAAGGTACTGCTTAAGTTAGACTCAAGGGTTACAAAAAGTGGTCCTAGTATGTATGTACTGATCTGTCTGATTTCTTATACAGTCTAGTCAAACCTGCCTAATAAACAAATACCACCAGTCTTTACAGACAAAGGGGGTGTTGCATAAAGAGTTTTGATTAATCGCAAAGTTACGTTTGATCGCAAATATGTCGCAAGTCGGTAAATACGCGCATTGGAGCTAATCAGATTTGCGCATTTAGGTGCATTTTCTGACTTGCTATTAAACGCAACTTTGCGATGAATCGCAACTCTTTATGCAACACCCCCCAATACTCAGATTCCCTTGAAACCATGCAGTTTGCATGTTAATGAACCTGTCTATTGAGACTACCTAATCATAAAGACCACAAGTCTTTTTTGTCTTCCTTGGGTGGTCTTAAAGGGGACCACCAGGCAAAGAACAACACATAATTATAAGTTTTGGTACCCTTTTGTGATATCAAATATACTCCGCAAAAAAAGAAACTGGACACTTGTATAAGTTGAAATATTTTATATTAATGTACGATAAAGTGTACATGATCATATATCAAATTAATGGGAATTTAGTCCTCTACATGCAGGGTATAAATTAAAGGTGTAATCGTTCATGCATGAAATGCCATAGTCAATTAACAATAGCAAGGTCTGTTTTCAAAAATAGCAAAACAATGGAGGACCACACCATTCGACTGAAATGATACTAAGCGTTTCATTTAAAACAAGGTGTGCTGGGCAAGTAAATTATGACATTATTCAACTTTATTGTTATGAACAAACTCTGGAAATACAAATTTGTCAATAAAACAAGGTCAGGTTATGAGAGCATTATCATACTGATCTGTATTAGAGGCATGAAGCTTGTCTACTTCATGTGTCCCCTGCAATTTTAACCATATTTACCTAGAGAAATGTCATGTTAAAGACTGCCCAACTGTTTGACCAAGGGTGACTTCAGGTTTTGAAGATCTTTGGACTACGGTAGAATTCTTGAGAAGAATTTATACCATTTTCATGCTGAAATAAGGGCACAAACTGTGGTTTTGACTAATAAAGCTTTGCCATGGAATTCCCCATTTTGTTACTTGTCGATGAAAATAACACCTATAACGTTCACAATTTGTCTTCACTTATACTCTTTATTGAGATGAAGATAGAAAAGGTCACATTTGTAATGAAAAATTATGCCATCTCATGAATATAGCGTTTTGGATTATGCTTATCAACATTTATATGGTTGAGTGGATGTTCCATTTTTGCTATTTTTGAAAACAGACCTTGGTGTGGTTAATTGACCATGACTAGTCATGCATGAATGATTTCATTTGGATTTTATACGAATATTGAAGAGGGTAGTTTTATCTTTAATTTGATATACAATATCATATATTTTATCGTTAATGAATATGAAATATTTGGTCTCATACAAGTGTCCAGTTTCTTTTTTTGCGGAGTATAGATACCCAACATTTTGCAAAGGGTTGTGTAATTCATAAACAATGCAATTCATTACCACCACTTACGGAACCACTATTATTTCCTGGTTCCGTACTCACCAAACATTTGCGAGTGCGCCAATTAGATATTCACGCATACGTTTGGAGACAATAGAATCCCGGACGATTCGTTCGCTCTGCACAAAGGTAGTCTTCGTGCATGCAGACCCATATACACATTGTGTAGTATGGTGATGCGTTCTTCCAATTATATTTTTTTCTTTTCTGGAAACATATTTTTCTGAACTTGTTGATGGAATGGACTACTAAAGATGTTACCTTTCATTTATAAGAATGCTATTTGTGGGTGGTACCCTTTAAAAGACAAGTCTGACTGATTCCTAACAATGGAGTCAGTTCTAATTAGTAAAGTTTAATAGCATAATCTTTGACAAATTGACTCTAGATTTCTATATAACTTTGTACAGTAAAATAATGTAAGGAGGCTAAAGAGGCATTTGATGACACACGCAGTACCCCGGGGTACCGTTGTACCCCGGTATCCCGCGTTGTGTAGCGCCATCTTGCGTCCAACCGTACCGCAGCTATTGCGTTGTGCATGCAGTGCAGCGCGCGATTGTATGCACGCTATACCCACAGTACAGCCCTAAAAAATTAAATAAATAATTAAACAAAATGGCGGATTTTCGTCTGGTACCCCAGGGTACCGTTTATGTCATCATTTTCTCAAGGATCTTTTGTCTCCTACAGGGCTCCAGAGAAATTGTATTATTAGCCTCCTTATTTCACTTTACCATTAGAACTCCATCATGTGGACATCAAATACTTTGTGCAGATTATGTAGTCACTGTCTAGACACTTATATTATAGGTAACTCAGTTGTATATTCATTTTAACATACAATAATAATGTTCCGTCTTTCGACGCTAATACATTATTCAAGGTTTAAATCGCATGTATAACACGTGATAGTGTATTCACGTTTGTACATTTAGTAAGGTTGCTTGATTTGCTTCTATTTGAGGTCACACATGGATGCATACTTTGTAGAAGTTTGCAGCAAGCTTTTTTATCTAAAAGTATACAAAACATGTTGACAAAAGTTGTACATTGTATGTAGATAAAGCATGAAGGAATCCTATAGATTCATATTGTGTTCAATTCAGATTAGCTGTACAATGTTCATGTGTGTCAGTTACAGGTAATGCATAGCTGCCAACATTTGGAATTTTAAATTAGTAACATTTTTAAGCAAAACTGAACATCATGTGCGCGAAGCGCACATCACGAGCGCGAAGACCCTTTAGCCGGGGTCTAGGGCTAGCTTTAGGGCCCTGGAGCGTCGAGCGTGAAGCGCAGAGTCCATTGCGGCCGGCGTCCATGGCCCTATTTTTCATCATTTTTGCACAATTACTAGGTATGATTTGGTCAGATTTACGTTTAAACGTTGTCTCTATACGTTTAAGAACGTGAAAACGAAAAAAAAATCGATTGATGCCTTCACATTGTTGGCATTTTGCAAAATTTCAATTTACCAAAATGTGATTCAGGGGCAAATACTATTAACTCTTTACCCGCCGTATTCGACTATATAGTTACACACAGCGGAGCTCTTCGTTCGACTTTAGTCACAAACATAGCGGGCATTGTGTGCATGCGCGCCACACAATATACGATGCGTGTGGCGCACGCGTGCGTGCGTGATGTTGCGTGCATGATGTGCGACCGTAATGCTAGCCGCCTAGGGTGTCGGCGCCAGAGTATGGGTACACTGTTGAAATAATCTGGCCACGTGGGATCTACTGCACGGCGCAAAAAAGTGTTAAAGTGATGCCTGTAAAGTGTCAGATATTGCACAAAATGACATTTGAGACTTCAATCCTATATCAATATCATTGTAAAATACAATTGAAAGATTTGTGAAAGTTTGAAAGAAAACGAACACTGTTTACCTAGTGAAAGATTTGTGAAAGTTTGAAAGAAAACGAACACTGTTTACCTAGTGAAAAAAACGAATATTGAGTTAATATTTTATCACCGAATACTGATGGTCTGCCATACTTTTGTCGCAGTAATGAATGATCCGTTTGAGATATTCGCACCCGTGTATTTTTACACACGTAGTACATAATTCATGGAATTTGAACTCGCTCGGCTCAAAGTTCAATCTCCGGAATGTTCTCACGGGTGCTGCATGCGGACGTTCTCAGCGAAGACAATTGTACTTTTTTTCAATTGCGTTGATTAACGCTTTAGAAATAATGATTTTCAATGATAATTATCTTCATACTAAAGGGACATTTGAAAAATCAAACCCTATTTTATTCTTCTCTTACTATAAGCTAAACAACACGGTAGAAGAGAAACGAGGAAGCTCCAAGTAATTTTCGTGGATTTGGACACTTTACAGGTATGACTTTAATGTAACAATGTCCCATATCTCTGTAGTCGGCATCACACAGGGGCCAATTATCTAGATAATTTGTAGCATGTACATGCATGTACCCTGTCTGTCACATACGTAGGTGAATTATCTAGATTTACTATTATCTAGATAAATGTGTGTGACACCAGTTTATGTGTATTGTGAACTTGCTGGTTAGTTATGAGTTCCTAGCATAAGAATGTTTTCCTGTCATAGCAACATACATGTGTAAACAATTCTAATGGTGTTTAGGCCATTACTGTTTGAATTAAATTATTAAGGAATTTAGGGACACTGATTTTCCGTTTCAAAAAAAGGCCTTTTCCGTTTCAGAAAATCTGGAATTCCGTTTTTACCTGCCTGAAAAACGGAAATTCCGTTTTGCCATAGACTTTGTACATGTGAAAAACTGCAAATTCCGTTTGCATAGAACTCCATACAAAATTCAATGAGTAGGGTAAAATCATGATTTTCACCCACAAATCATCAACATTTTGGGGGAATGTGTCATGCCTGATATCAGGAAGGACTAAGGCCAGAGAGTAAATATCTTTAAAATTTATTCAATAATGATTAAGGCTGAGTTGGTTCGGTTGGTCACACCGGTTCCCGACCGTCACCATCGGGTCCCGGTTTCGTTTTTTTCGGAACGGGCTCTGAAAAAGAAAAAGAAAAAGAAAAAAAAAAATAGATTTTTTTTTTTTTTTTTTTTTTTTTTCCGTTTTCCGTTTCAAATGGTCAATTCCGCGATTTTCCGCGATCGCGGAAAATCAGTGTCTCTAGGAATTGCTCTACATTAGCTTTAATTATACTCTGTGGTCTGTGCCCAAACAGAACATAATGTACATTCATGCATGAATCTTTAGAAATTGTGCTTTTCTACGTCTTCCTCGTCGGGTGCAATGCTAAGAAACTAACCGATCGTCCACAATAAATGCAAACCCTCATTTTTTTTCACAAATCCCATACCAAAACAGTCCCATAGAAGTACCGTATACATAGTGAAGAAATCATTTTTTCAGGTTAATTCATAGCAAAAATTAAAAAAAGTGCCAGTCTAACAAAATTCTACATGCACCATTCGATTTCAAAGTTAAGGTGTGGCATGTAGAATGTGTGTACATACGTGTAGGTGCAATTCAATCAATCAATCACCATATATATATAGATCCTATAGATATGGAAAACTAATAATGTTCACAAACTTATTTCCATCACATTTCTCTTAAATACCAAAATAAATACTTAAACATCCCAAAGATTGTAATCAGGCCAAATTTGTTTTGACAGATATGTGAAGTGACAGGATATATATTAAATCTTTAGATTACCTATTAAAGTACAATTATAATACAGGAAATATGCATTTCCTGCATAAATATATGTACTTGGTAAAATTGTCCGAGGACAACTTGCAAAACAGTTTATTTTGGAGGTGAAATATCAGTAGTTCATGGCTTGACACTAGCACTTGCCCACTTGCCCAGGCCAAGTAGAAATTGGTGTCAAGCAAGTACAATGTCATAATATGTATTGTTTGCTTGCCCAATTGGGCAACTTAATAATTGTTCATCTACAAGAGAAAAATGTGATTTTCAACGTGTTAATTTCATCTAGAAGTAATAGGGCAAGTACATTTTATATTGGGGCAGTTAACATTTCAAAATGTATGATTTTTACTTACCCAAATAGGCCAGTACAGAACAAAAGATAGTTTGGAGGATTGAGTAGTTGTAAGTGTATTTCTGACTTTTGTCTTTAGAATGAACTGGTAGAAATTATCAAGAAATTAAAATAATTAAGATTTTGCATGACAGTGTTGCATGGAATGCTCCTCCGAACCATTCTTTTATTTTCACCTCTATTTTAGCCAAAACTAATTCTTTTGCCATGACATTTTCACAGATTAGTGTTTATAGACAACAAAACTGGTTATTTGTATGTTTTCACCCACCGAACCAGACAGGTTTGGCTCTACTTTTATATTATACCCTCACTAAAAAATCTTCCCAAATAGCACTCAGTGGGTATATTTTGTTTTGTATTTTATTTGAACGACGACTGCCATATGAGTACTATGCAGATTCAAATAGTGAAAGTTCGTTATTACTCAGATAGGTTGCATAATTAATTACTCATGCAGGACAGTTTGTGAGTATGAGAGAATTATAATTGAATATTTTGTTAAGTAAAAGTTCTAATAAGCTGTGTCAACCCGTGTGGAAGACACTCTGATCAAACATTACACCAAGGTATTATGAAAAGTAAGGCACTTTATATATTAAAATGTTAAGTTTCTAATAACCATTATAACCTACGTGTGGTGCATAATAGAAGGATTAAACAAGAACTTACCTGTTTGCAGTTTGATCCTTATTTTATGAGTAACGGGAGGTAAGAGACTAAATGAGATCCCGTCCGCGCATGTGCAGTCAATTTCCAAAGCCCAAACGTGACTCCTGATGAGTTTCGTGCATAGATGCACAATAAATACAACATAATGACTTTGAGATAATTTCCTGATGAGTAGGGAGGGAGAGGAGGGCATTTAGTCTCTTACCTCCCGTTACTCATAAAATAAGGATCAAACTGCAAACAGGTAAGTTCTTGTTTAATCCTTCTATTTTATCTCGTAACTCTCGTTGCGAGACTAAATGAGATTTCAAAGCAGAGTCAGGAGTCACATTTGGTGAAACATGTTAGGAAAACAATTCCAAATAAATGAAAACACAAACCTGGTTATCTATGCAGGCATGTCTTCTTCTCATAACAACAAATGAAGTCTTACAGTTCGTAAGAAATGCAGAGTCTTCTCATCCCTGCACTCACAACTTTAGTGGTGGTCATTTTCCAACACTGCAACACTAAACCTGGACCCATCTTGGTCCACTGGTTTGTTGTAAAATCTATTGAATGTACTTTCATTGCTCCATCCTGCCTGCGACATGATGTCCATTATAGGAACGTCTGCCCTCTTGGCTGCCGATGTCGCTGCGGCTCTAGTTGAATGTGACTTAAATCTACGGGTGTCGATTCCCGACACTTGCAAAATGTTTCTGATCCAGCGAGCAATAGTGGCTTTTGATGCTCGATGGTAAGGTTTTTTGTGACACAAGAATAAGAATTTTTCTGTACCCCTAATGCTTTGGGTACGTTCAATGTACTTTTTCAAATATCTAACAACACACAGTCTCTTATCTTTGGCATATGCTTTGAGTTGCACCGAGTGACCTACCCGTCCGGGTTTACTGTGTTTTAATAGGTCACAAATGGAGACAGTGGCTGACTCGTGTGCAAAGGTGATGTTGTCAAGGTGAATGAGATGGAATGTTTGTATCCTCTGTGCTGATACTAGAGCTACCAACATGGCGAGTTTCTGTGTTAGATCCTTTAACGATAGTCTTCCTGCTGGCGATAATCTTCGTAGGTAATCTAATACAGTCTTCACATCCCAAATGTGACGATACCGTGGGACTGGAGGATGTAGATTGAAAACCCCTTTCATGAATCTGGAAATAAGAGGATGTGATCCTATTGTATGCACGCTGTCTCTCAGCGTCATGAAGGAAGCTAATGCACTCCTTGCTGTATTAACAGCACTGTAACTTAAGTGTGATCCATCAAATAATTCACGCAAGAAGTCCAGGACATATTCCACCTTTGCACAATACATGTTGATTCCCTTGTCTCTGGCAAATTTTTCCCACCTGTTCAGGTAGACTCTGTATTGTCTCTTGGTAGATTCTCTCCAAGATGCACACATGATGTCAACAGTTCTCACATGCAGACCCCTGTTTAGAAATTGGTTGCGCCAAGCCTGCAACAAAGAAGATCAATTTTGTTACTCAGGGGGTGACAATCCCCAGAAATTGGTTGTGTTAGCAAACTTTTACTTCTAGGTAGGATTAACGGTTCCTCTAACATCATCTTTCTTAGAAGAGGGAACCAAGCTTGGGTTGGCCAATTTGGTACAACAACAATTCCACAAGCGTTATCATTCAAAACTTTCTGTAGGCACCTTGCCACAAGGCAGAATGGAGGAAAAGCATAGAAATTGAACTGTTTCCAGTCTACTGAGAAGGCATCAATTGACTCTGCCTTGGGATCAGGTAACCAAGAGATGTATCTTGGTAATTGTGCATTTAGTCTTGAGGCAAATAAATCTATTTCGGGGGTGCCAAATTGATGAACTATTTTCTGAAAGCTTTTCTTGTTTATCCTCCATTCTAGCCTATCATTAAATGTTCGGGACATGCGATCCGCTTCAACATTTAGTCTGCCTGGTATGTAGGCAGCTGAAATCCAAATGCCACGCTGTGTACACCATTCCCAGATGTGACGTGCCATATCATTACATAGGGGCGACTTCATACCCCCCATATTATTCAGATATGTGACTGCAGTTACATTGTCAATTCTGATTAGGACATGTACATTCTTCATGTTTTTGCAATAAGCCTGGAGAGCCAAGAATGCTGCACTGATTTCAAGGAAGTTAATACCAGCAAGTTTTGCCTTTGCCAATTCCTCCTTATTCCATCTACCCCCTGTGCTAGTATGCAAATCAGTGGCCCCCCCAACCATTTCCACTGGCATCTGACTGGATTTCTACAGAGATTTTGTCTCTTTTAATAGGCATAAAGATTGAACGGATATTGTAAATCCACCAAGTCAAATCTTGTCTTGCGCCCCGAGATAGATTCATACTTCGATCATAATGACCCCTGTTGACCTTCAGAGCTTTAACTTTATCAGTCTCAATGCTCCTGTAATGAAGGGGCCCATATTGTGCTGCTGGGAACGTAGCTACAATTTTCCCAATGACCCTAGCTACTTCCCTTATGGATGGGGATGTTTCCTTTATGAGGGAAGTGCATGTCTCTCGTAATTCTTCTTGTTTTTCCCTTGGCAAGGTGATTCTCATGTTCACAGTATTAAGATGAAACCCTAGAAATTGTAATTCTTTTACCGGCTTCAACTCTGACTTTTCGGGGTGAATCAAAAACCCCAATTTTATTAACAGAGAAGTAACAGCCTTCAC
This sequence comes from Echinarachnius parma, assembly GCA_037951105.1. Lineage (NCBI taxonomy): Eukaryota > Metazoa > Echinodermata > Echinoidea > Clypeasteroida > Echinarachniidae > Echinarachnius > Echinarachnius parma. Next base: position 127,508 of record JBAMJV010007414.1, read on the forward strand.
TGAGCTCAGTGTAGACTCCTCCGAGTTCCCAATGATGAGGGTATCATCCAAATACCCTACAACTAAATGCCCCGCTTGTCTCAGTGTAGAGAAAACTGGTTTGAGCAGTTTTGTAAACAATCGTGGAGCAGAGCTCAGCCCATTAGGTAGCACTTTGTATTGCCATAGCACACCTTGCCAAAAGAAACGCAAGTATTTGCGATGAGATTCATGCACAGGTACCGTATAGTAGGCATCTTGCAGATCGACTGAAGCTAAAAAACAATCATCATAGATAAGCGACGTTGCTGTGTGAATGCTGTCCATCTTGAAATGCTGATATAGCATAAAGTCATTTAATTCTGAGAGATCTAATATAACTCGTATTCCACCATTCTTTTTAGGTCTAATAAATATATTAGAAATAAATTCTCCATCAGTATGTTCACACTGTTCAATAACATTTTTTGTTTCAAGTTTTGTTATCTCCTGATCAATTATTTCTTTCTCGTGGCCACTAAAGGCATATGGAAAACATGGTTTTCTTTGTTCTGGTGGAGATAAATTGGGGTCAAATTCAAGTTTGTACCCTGTTACAGCATTCAATATGTATGGGTCCTGAGTAATTTGTGACCACTGATTGTGAAATAGCTTCAGTCGACCTCCAACGGCTTGTGAATTTGGAGTGAAAATCAAATGAGAATTGCCACCTACCTCACTTGGGTCATTGGTGGACTCGGGATGATTTGGCTGGTTGTCTACTTCCTCCCCAGCCCCTGACGATGAGGCTGTTGTGCCTGTCTGCCCCGAGACTGGCTCGTCATTGACGTTGGAGTGTAAGTGCGAGCTGGGGGGTCTCGCTTCCATGATGGGCGCTGTCCCAAAAAAGGGGAACGAGAAGTTCCTGCGACTGGCGGGCGATAAGACTCGCGAGGGGACCAGCTTCCAGCACGTGGCTGACTACGGTATCTGTCACCCGGCTTTTTGTAGGGGTGAAACTGCTTACTTGGCCTCATTTTTTGGCCTTTCATCACACCCGCGACCGCTTTCTTCTGTTCCTGAAGCTCTTTCACTTGCTTCCCCAGATCATCTCCAAAGAGGTAGTTAGTCACTGGGTTGGAAGGCTTGCATAGCTGAGAACAGTTAGCATCAAGTTCTGGTTTGATCAGATCCCTCCTGATCTGATTGAGCTCATAGTTGGCATGACACAGTAAGCCTAGGGCATCATTTTGAGCTTCTGATAAAGTGGCTGCATCCAAAGTAGATGCAAACGCAGTAATGCCAGTTGTCAGAGCCTTTTCAATCTTCTGGAGTTTCAGATCTCTTGTGCGTGTAGGGGTTGGTAGATTCTCCCAGACCGTGGGGTTAACTTTGGGTGTCTTCAGGGGGAAACAATTCCCGGGCATGGGGTACTTCTTGTAAGTTTCATCGAGAGCAGTCTCATCAAGAGCCTCCTGAAGGTAAAATCTTGCTGTGTTGGCTATCTCTTCATCCAGGTGTTCACCAACCCCAGTCGGTACAGCAAATTTCGCTGCAAATGCAGGAATTTTATCCGATGGCTTTGCCAAGATTGCAGGATTTGTGAGAGAACAATCAGATTCCGCTTGGCCAGCTACAGGGATGGACTCATCCTCAGGGTCATAGTCATAATCACATTCAGGTTCCATATCCACATCATCAATTTCCGCTTCTGGCGGGCGACGCTGCTCTGACCCACGTGGGGAAGAATTGTGCATGCCCGGACCCTTGGCTCTGCCTGAGGCCGAGGCATCAACAAGTGTGGAAATCATTGATTCTAATCTGGCCAATCTTGTATTGTAATCGTCCCCAACGGGTGACTTTGATGGTGCTGACATCTTAGGTATTCTAGCCTCATTGCTGGATGTCTTTGGAGGCTTGCCCGAGCTTGGCTTAGCCTTACTCGGTTGATTAGTTTTTGTTTTTCCCTTCTTCGGGTTTGGCTTTGCCTTACCCGCAGACGGTGCGGCGGGAACCCCCGGCTCCTCGCACGGGCTACAGCTGGCGGGTTTCTCCCGCGGCTTCGCGGCGGAGCTCGTTGCAGCGGTAGCGGCCGCTGCGATCGAATCCGAATCCATGGTTATTTTTACGAATCGACGAATACAGCTCCGACAGACAAATATAAAATCCAAAACAGGTTGCAAACTATTCAAAAGTCATTCGCTAACAATTTAACGATAATATGAGTGAAAAAATAGCGAAATTTTCCGGCTGAAAATGAAGTCAAAATGGCGGACACGTCCGCCCACCGCAACATGCAAAAGACGAATTGACTGCACATGCGCGGACGGGATCTCATTTAGTCTCGCAACGAGAGTTACGAGATAAAATGGCTTACGCATGCATTGTTCCGTAGGACAGTTTGTGAGTATGAGAGAATTATGATTGAATATTTTGTAAAGTAAACTTTCCACCATGGTATTATGTATAGTATGGCACTTTATGTATCCATAAATAAAGTAAAGTAAAGTAAAGTAATAACCGGCAAGTTTTGCATTTAATCTGTCAATTACTCATGCAATATTCTGCAAGGACAAATTGTGGGCATGAGAGCATTCTGATTGAACATTTAGTATTTACATTAAAAGTCCAGAATAAGCCTTAATTGTGTTGCATGAAGGACACTTCATGCAAACTTCATGTATAAATTCGACAGTCTACACCATGGTAATGTGGATAGTAGGACACAAGTTAGTCATAAATGAACTAAAAGTTAACATTGCAAAATAGATTACATTGTGTATTTTCTGTAGGACAGTTTGTGAGCGTGGGAGAATTATTATTGAATATTTAGTATGGTATTAAAGTAAAAGTTCTAATAAGCCTCGTGCTGCATGAAGGACACATTGTAGGATCTCTACTCCATGGTCTAATTAATAGCAAGACACTTAATTAATTCATAAATGCCACACCACTCTCCGATCGCTAATAAGCTGAATTATATATCACTTTATAATTAAATGTAAGATGAGCTTTATTCTCATTTACCATGGACCAATGCAATATAGCATCCACCCACCACAGCACTAAGCTAAATTATACAAAATGATAATGAAATGAAATATGAACTTTATATCCTCATTTATCGCTGAATTATACAATCAAACCGGTGTATAGTAACCACCTAGGGGAAACAAGAAAAGTGGCCACTGTAGACAGGTGACCTCTATAGACAGGTTATACACCATGATTTTTCTCTGCGTGGGATCACTTTTGGTGGCCACTATAGGCAGGTCAGCTGTTATAGACAGGTTTGACTATACATGCATGACTTTATGATGAAATGAAAGATGGACTTACTTCTCATTTACCATGGCCCAATGCAGTACTACTTGGCAAACTTAACAGCAATTAGAGCAAATTATACATAATTTGATAATGAAATTAATGATACTTAATTCTCATTTACCATGGCCCAATGCAGTACTTAGCAAACTTAACAGCACTTAGAGCTAATTATACATAATTTGATAATGAAATTAATGATCTAGACTTATTCTTATTTACCATGGATCAATGAAAAAGCATCCTCAAACCCGTGTAAAACATTGACCAACTAGGGGAAACAAGAGAAGTGGCCACTGTAGACAGGTGACCTCTACAGACAGGTTATATGACAAGAGTGCTGTTTTTAATCTGCAGGGCTCACTTTTGGTTGCAACTATATGCAGGTTTGCTGACCACTATAGATTGACAGCCAAGACTGTACTGTACGTACATGTATCAGAGATGCCAACCTCTTGACACAAAAAAACAGACTGAATATCCTAAAAAATCTTATTTTGGAGAGAAAAATCAGATTTTCACGAAAACTCGACACTAACACTGGCCAGTTGGCCCCAGGCCTTTAAAATGTCAGGGAAATGTTTTACTGGTAAGAACGGGCAAGTAAAATGTTTGCTCTTTCATTAACATTTACAGCCAACCTCCAGGGAGAATTTTTTTTTTTTCTTTTCACAAAGCCAATTTGTGCAACAAAAATAACTAGAAATTGCGCGCTCGGCGGGTCGCGCAGCCGAGCACATGTATCCCCCGAACCAATTGCATTATTTCTTTATATCATGGTTATCATGGTTACCATGGCAACCAGGACTCCGCCCCACACCAAAATCAATAGGCTTCATCCTCTTTCCTTAATACACCTTCATACCAAATTAGAAAATGATCAGACAAGAACTCAGATCTATAGAGCGTTCACAAGGTAATCTTAACTATTTCTTTATATCATGGTTACCATGGCAACCAGGACTCCGCCCCACACCAAAATCAAAAGGCTTCATCCTCTTTCCTTAATACACCTTCATACCAAATTAGAAAATGATCGGACAAGAACTCGGACCTGTAGAGCGTTCACAAGGTAATCTTAACTATTTCTTTATATCATGGTTACCATGGCAACCAGGACTCCGCCCCACACCAAAATCAATAGGCTTCATCCTCTTTCCTTAAGACACCTTCATACCAAATTAGAAAATGATCGGACAAGAACTCGGACCTGTAGAGCGTTCACAAGGTAATCTTAACTATTTCTTTATATCATGGTTACCATGGCAACCAGGACTCCGCCCCACACCAAAATCTAAAGGCTTCATCCTCTTTCCTTAAGACACCTTCATACCAAATTAGAAAATGATCAGACAAGAACTCGGACCTGTAGAGCGTTCACAAGGTAATATTAACTATTTATTTATATCATGGTTACCATGGCAACCAGGACCGCGCCCCACACCAAAATCAATAGGCTTCATCCTCTTTCCTTAATACACCTTCATACCAAATTAGAAAATGATCGGACAAGAACTCGGACCTGTAGAGTGTTCACAAGGTAATCTTAACTATTTCTTTATATCATGGTTACCATGGCAACCAGGGCTCCGCCCCACACCAAAATCAATAGGCTTCATCCTCTTTCCTTAATACACCTTCATACCAAATTAGAAAATGATCGGACAAGAACTCGGACCTGTAGAGCGTTCACAAGGTAATCTTAACTATTTCTTTATATCATGGTTACCATGGCAACCAGGACTCCGCCCCACACCAAAATCAATAGGCTTCATCCTCTTTCCTTAATACACCTTCATACCAAATTAGAAAATGATCGGACAAGAACTCGGACCTGTAGAGCGTTCACAAGGTAATCTTAACTATTTCTTTATATCATGGTTACCATGGCAACCAGGACTCCGCCCCACACCAAAATCAATAGGCTTCATCCTCTTTCCTTAATACACCTTCATACCAAATTAAAAAATGATCGGACAAGAACTCGGACCTGTAGAGCGTTCACAAGGTAATCTTAACTATTTCTTTATATCATGGTTACCATGGCAACCAGGACTCCGCCCCACACCAAAATCAATAGGCTTCATCCTCTTTCCTTAATACACCTTCATACCAAATTAGAAAATGATCGGACAAGAACTCGGACCTGTAGAGCGTTCACAAGAAAATCTCTGCGGCGGACGCGGCGGACGCGGCGGACGCGGCGGCGGCGGCGGCGGCGGCGGCGGCGGCGCGACGAGGCCAAATCCATAGTATCCCCCGAAGTGGTTCGGGGGATACAATTAGATGGATGTTTGGGTTAATAAAAAAAAAGTTGGTTCAGTCGATCACACAACGTTTTATGAGTTTTTAAAAAGTTATTTTTGCCATTTTCTGACCGTTACTATTGAATGGGGGGGGGGGGGGGGGGAAATTTAAAAAATCATATTTTTTGGCTAAAAAATCGTACTGCCGTATTTACATCAAAAAATCGTACTAAATACGATTTAATCGTACTGGTTGGCATCTCTGCTGTATACCCTGCCGTCACGACTCACACTGAATTTAACTAGAAATTCTTATTTACCATGGGCCAATTCAAAGAAGCATCCTTAACCCGTTCACTTCGAGAATTTGACATCCCCATAGGCTTTGTACATAGCCCATGCGGTTCCCGCAAGCAAAGGGTTACATGTAACACCACTTAGATGAATTATACATGATTCTATAATGAAATGAAAGATGAACTTACTGTGGCCCAATGGAATAGCCTCCTCAACAGCTGGGGTCGGCACCGGGGACTCGATCGAGTGGTTTTCCCCACCTTCTGGTGGATGGATGTCGTAGACCACGCAGACACGGTTGTCGAGTTGCTGGAGGAGGATGGGACAGATCTGGAGGAACTGGAAGGGGGTGATGCCCTCCGAGGGGATGACTGCTAGAGTGTGCAGGATCTCATCTGGTGGCAGGCACTGAAGGATAATAATGATACTTATAATGATAATGCTAAAGATAAGGATAATTTTAATAATAATAATTTTAGAAAAAACAAATAATAATGATAATAATGATGATGATTAGTGCCGAGTCAATCCGGATATATTGATACCCGGATATGAGCCGAGTAAAACCAGACGGATATCGGATTTATCCAAAATTTCACAACAACAAACAAAAAATCGAAAAAAGAAAAAAAGAAATAAATAATAATAATAATAATAAATAAATAAATAAATGAATAAATAAAATTTTAAAAATCGAAAAAAAACAAAATATCGGATTTGCTTCCGAAATGTAAAAAAAAACAAACAAACAAACATGGAGCTTTGATTTTTTATACTTCAACCATGGTTCAACCATTTTTTTTCTTCTTTTTTTTTGTTTATTTCGGATAAATACGATTTTTTATTTTTTATAAATTTTTTTTTGTATACCCGTATCTGAGAATTTGAATTCGGTATCCGACCTTCATATATATTTATATTATCATTATTATTATTATTATTTTCACGGTCGGATACCGAACGGCTATCCGTTTGGGCTCAGCACTAATGATGATGATGATAACAATAAATAATAATATATAATAAAAAAAATAATAATAAATGTCCATTTACAGACTGGAAGGGCTGCTCTTAGTCAAAAGACAGATTTGCTAGGAAGTTCTGTAGGAACTGCACATATTCAAATTTTGCAAAATCCTTGAAATCTAGTTACACGATACATGTGTAGCCATAGAATAGCTTTAGGCAATTTCCTATCGCTTGGACTATGGTAAAAAGATGATGATAATAATAATAATACAAATAATGATATTGTATCTATTTAGTGCATAAATATTGCAAAAGAACTTCAAATAGCCTCTAATAGATGTGAATTTGTGAAATCATGATAAAAAGTGAGCGCAATCAATAATCATAACCATTATCACCATCATTCTTTATTGTAATCATGATGACAATCATGATTATCTGGTGATATTAAGCAATGCTCGAAATTAACCTTTCTTGCTGGTGGCCCGATCGGGCAAGTAGAATTGGTATTTTTCCAATATTGGTGGCCCGAAAAAACAAAGAAAAACAAAAGAAAAAGTGTCTGGTAATCACAGCTTTTTCGTAAGACTTTATTAATGAAAATGTCATCTAAAATCATCACCCTTCATTCAATAGAGGATATAAAACAGAACCTTGAATCAGTAATATATCACTTACAGAAGATATCACAATTTGAATATAATGGAAGTTAGCACATTCACCATCATTATCACCACTGCACCATACCACTCTTAATGGTAATCATGGTGATGATGATGATTACCATTTTGTGGTAGATGGATATGAAATCATAATTGAAGCACAATCACCATTGTTATCACCACCACTCTTATGTTATGATTTAATCATTACAATGACTATCATCATCATCATAGTACAATAAAAACAAATCAGAACTTTGACTATGTTATTTATATTTCATTTAACGTTTTAATGTTAATTCAGAAAATTTTTGAGGGATAAATAAAAGCATGTATACATCCAAATTTTCTGTCGAAAATCTCTAGCTCCAAACAAACTGCCAACAAAATTTGGATAGAAACAAACTACAAAAAATGAAAGAAATACTTACCGTTGTTGTGTGTTGCCTGTTAGTATGATGATCAACGTGATTGTAATGAGGATTTGAATTATTCCCAGCAGTCAAGTTGTTAGAAACTGCAATGTCTCTTTTACTTATACCAGTCTCATTTGCTTCTCCAGTGACCACAGCCTGTTCGTGTGTATGAGCGTGCTCGCTCGCGTTCAACTGCTGGGAAACACTGTGAGTGGCTCCGAGTCCAACGCTATCAAGCAGTCGCGTGAATCCATCGAAATTCAGTCGCCGTTTCGAGCCATACTTTGTGAAGAGTTCCGAAAGGCAATCGCCGGTCAACGAATGGAGGACAGTGCTATTAGGCGTGTTGCAGACAGCATTGCGGAGACTCTCGTCCGCGGCAAGGAGCGGCGATTTGGTTCCAACGGTTTCCGCTGACGAGACTAAGACAGGAAAGCACCATGATGAAAGGCAAATGTAGAAGGCAACGCGGAGCAAGAATGTCTGGATATGTTGTCGATCTTCCAGGACCTTTTTAGCAGCCATTCTGAGGAAAAAAAATGATTAAAAACACCAAGAAAATAAATCAATACATGTATGTAGCAGCTTACAGGTAGGGATTATAATTCATTCAACTATTCCAATCACAATAAAAGAACAAGTTTGGGTGCTTCGGTTCCATAAATTATCAGCATGGAATCACATTCATGATACAAAATTAATCAATTCAATTTCAGACCTATGTCTGCAAAACGTATTGCAGCTACTTGATTTTCTTTCCATTAGCTCATTTTCATATTTTGACTACCGTAAAACTCCGTGTATAAGGCGCACTTTTTTCCGTCGGAAAAAAATTCAAAGTCGGGGGTGCGCCTTATACACAGGTATAGCAAAAAAAAATAAATAAATAAAAAAATTAAAAAATAAAAAAAAAATAAATAAAAAAAAAAAAATTCAAATTTTTTTTTGGGACACCCTGTAGTCATGTTCAATGCATATTACACTGGTGTAGAGCATGACAAGAGCTTGCTGTCAGTTATAGCCGTCGGAAAAAAATTCAAAGTCGGGGGTGCGCCTTATACACAGGTATAGCAAAAAAAAAAAAATAAATAAATAAATTAAAAAAAAAAAAAATAAATAAATAAAAAAAAAAAATTCGAATTTTTTTTTTGGGACACCCTGTAGTCATGTTCAATGCATATTACACTGGTGTAGAGCATGACAAGAGCTTGCTGTCAGTTATAGCATTCAGCAACATATATCTTTTTCACACAAAACAAATATTGGTTACAAATTTAAAAATTGCAAGTTTATTGAGCAAATACTGCAGCTAATGAATATTCATACATTCGTGAACAGCAGGTACATATGCAATTATCTAACCAGTGGTTATAAATTTTGCTCATAATTGAAAATAGTTGTTAGTTAATTAAGAAAATTGCATATATTGAATGAGTATAAGTGCTTATGAATATTCATGAATAAGAATATGAATATTTATGAGCACCAGTGTTATTGCTCAATGTGTGCAATTTTTGTACTAACAACTATTTTGTATGTGAGAAAATGTATATGATGATGAAAGCTACAATTGACATTAAGCCCTTGATATGCCCTAGACCAGCGATTTAAGTATTCCAACAGCACCACAGGGTGTCTTTAAAAAAAATACAGGGTGTCCTAAAAAAAAAAAAAAAAAAAAAAAAAAAAAAAAAACTTTTTTTTTTTTTTTTTTTTTTAAATAGAAAGTTGGGGGTGCGTCTAAAACCCCTTTTTAATTGGAGAACGTGTTTTCTACCTCGCTTTTACCCGAGTGAGATTTCGATAAAAACAGTAGGAGGTCAGGTCGTAAAACACGCAGCGAGAGGTTGTGCAGGTTTTTAATCAAAAGTTTTTCTCCGAGTCACCCGGGTAGGTTACTATAGCAACCGCACCTCTCTCATCGTGCGACCGGCTGCTAATCGGCGCGCGCTGGTATACGTTAGCGCGGGAAATTTTGACGGTCAATTCATATCGGGTATACAACAGGCAATCGGATCCGGAGCGCACGGTAGAGTAGAATTCAGGAACAAATAATTCTAGTTAAATCTCGCTGATACACGTGTTGGGATATTGCATGAGCTGAAGATAATTTTATGATCAGCGATGAATAATGCGCACACGTAGATCTATGTACCCTGGAGTGAGCTGTTGTACTTATCAAATTTTAGATTTGTTAAACTTCCAATTGTTATATTCATAGTATTATAACTTGTATTATTTGGGCAAATTTAAGTCTAAAATTAGGAGTATGTGGAATAGTGTTTGTGTGTGAACTTACAGCAGTTTAAATTGGCAACCTTGTTTACAAGAGTACCACATGTTCCCGATCCAAAACGCGATCGCTGCAATGTTTACATTTTTTACGGCCATGACGTCATCTACCCGGGTAACGTTCTGCGCGCTTTTTAATACAATGTTTATCAGCTTAACATCCTGACAACATCCTGACGTTACATCGCTATTACCCTAGCCCGACTAGGTTGAATCCTACCGCGCTGTTGTCAGGACGTTACCGCGATTGGACCTTTTTAATACAAACGCGGTAGAATGTCTTCCTGACAACGTCCGGACGTTACCGCGACTATTTTCCTCAATTAAAAAGGGGTTTTATACACGGGTGCGCCTTATACACGGAGTTTTACGGTAATAAATGCAAATTATGTCAAAATGCATATTTTTATGTTTTCGGGTTGTCCGTCCGTACGTACGTACGTACGTCCGTCTGTCCGTACGTCCCATTCTCGTGATCGCGTTATCTCAAGAACGGATTGACGGATTCTGACCAAACTTGGTACATGTATGTATCTTGGGGAGCCGATGATCTGATTAGATTTTGGGGTCATGAGGTAAAAGGTCAAAGGTCACAGAGCTCATTATATATGCAAAAATAGCTCGTGATCGCGTTTTCTCAAGACGTATTGACGGATTCTGACCAAACTTGATACATACATGTATCTTGGGGGGCCAATGATCTGATTAGATTTTGGGGTCATGAGGTCGAAGGTCACAGAGCTCATTATATATGCAAAAATAAATTGTGATCGCGTTATCTCAAGAACGGATTGACAGATTCTGATCAAACTTGGTACGTGTATGTATCTTGGGGGGCCAATGATCTGATTAGAATTTTGGGGTCATGAGGTCAAAGGTCACAGAGCTCAATATATATGCAAAAATAGCTCGTGATCGCGTTATCTCAAGAAGAGATTGACAGATTCTGACCAAACTTGGTACATGTATCTTGGAGGGCCGATGATCTGATTAGATTTTGGGGTCATGAGGTCAAAGGTCAAAGGTCACAGAGCTCATTATATACGCAAAAATAGCTCGTGATTGCGTTATCTCAAGAACGGATTGACGGATTCTGACCAAACTTGGTACATGTATGTATCTTGGGGGGCCAATGATCTGATTAGATTTTGGGAAAAAATTGTGATTTAAATTTTGTCGGTAGAGTAATGTATATAGTGCATAATTAGGACTTTTTAAAAGGGATCTAGTAACTTTGTTGACATGTGGAAAAGTGATGAGTGGTTGATACAATGTTTATTATTGTTATCTGATATGTCCACAAGGTGTTGTGTGAAAATTTCAAGTTAAATGGATGTTATATGGCCACCGAGTAATGAGCAAAAAAGCAAAGTGATATTCACTAACTCATTGCACTCACTTTGTACACGGTTTTCGCAGTCAGGTGGATAATTTAACATCTGAACACTTCAATCGAAAAATATATTTTTAACGAAAGGGAAATTTGAAAAACCGAAACCTGTCCCATGCTTTTATTAATATGAATACACTAAGGTATGAGGGAACTGCTAGAATTTCAATTGGATTATTTATTATTATATTTTGTATTGGTCGTGTGATTTGTTTGCTGTTTTGACAAAAATGCTTTGGTAATCAAAACTATTTATAACAAGTTCAATTCAAAAAGCTCTAAGCTTTAAAGGTAAAAATCATGAATTAAAACAAGTACGACAAAATCAATTTTTTTTTTTTAAATTGTGATTTTGTTTATCCTAAACGCGATTTTTTTAAAATAATTAATTTGTTCAGCCTCCACACTAACTTGTTTTTCGCTAACTAGATGTTCTGATCGGGATAGTAAAATCATACATTTTTCAATCTTACTTGCCCAAACAGAAAATGTTCTTCCCCTATAACTTTTAGATGAGATTTAAACATTTAGGATTTACAGTTTTCACTTGTATTTCATCCATTTAGCTGTCCATTGGCAACTGGGCAACCAAACTAGATTATTTATGTAGTTTTATTTGCCCTGGGCAAGTGGGCAAGAGCTAGTGTCAATTATTTAGCTTTACTTGAAAGATTTTGGAGTATTTTAAAGCCAAATAACAGTTTCGGGAAAGTTATCGAAAACATCTATATTGGCCAAACTAATTGATCAATATTGTTGAATAAGTATTTAAAAAGTGTTTTGTGTGGTAAAATCCGAACCTAAGCATCGTTAAATGCAGAAATATCGGAAGAAATACAATGGCCACCAATGAAATTTATAAATCCAATGCCCATTTGCACCTGTCCGCGCCGCTAGCGCTGGGCTGTAGATCAATACGCCTGCATTACCGGAGACCACGAGGAGACAATTCAGAGGTCTTTTGCACGTAGCGTATGCGCGATTCCGCGTTGCCGGTACGATTTGCAGTAAATCAGTTTTATAATTTTTCAAATAAATATCAATTAGTAGGCGGTTTCCTGGCCAAATTTGTATAATCCCATATAGTAAAATTGTATTCTTTCACATGGTTGGAAATAAGAGCATACATTTCATTTTGTGTGCGTGGGGCGTTTCCCACTACCGTCATTTACTTTTAAGCATAATTGGAGGGCATATGTATCACAATTTATCTATTTTGAAATAGTTTTAACATGGATATGTCTATGTCTAACTCTATGGAGGTGATTTAAGTTGGTGATTAAAATTGTTTTTTTAAATGAGGCGATTTCAATCATGATTTGAATCAAAGCGATTTAAATCGCGTCAACCCTGGATCTGATTACAAACATTCTTTGGAAAATTTGATGCTCTTACAAATATTTGGTTTGCGGTTGCACCATGTAAGAAGGGAGGATTGGAGAGTTCTGGAAAGGACTGTTTGTAGTTCTTTTTAGAAAATTCTACCAAGAGGATAATAAATGTCTGGAAAACGAAGCTTATATCCAGTTATCCCATGATAAGTGACCTGGCCCTGGCTCCTTTGTTCACATGACAATCCAATGTCATGTGGTAACTGTCAACAAAGGGCACCTTCCTAATCTTCACTCGATCAGACCAAGGAGTTGATCAGACTAAGTAGCAGTTTAATGCCTGGATTAGCAAAGTAAAGGGGACCACCAGGCAAAGAACAACACAGTTACCATAAAACTCTGTGTATAAGACGCACTCGTGTATAAAACGCACCCCCAACTTTCACAGCAAAAAAAAAAAAAAAAAAAAAAATTGGGGGGGGGGGGGGGGACACCCTGTATTTTTTGTTTAAACCCTGAAGTGCTGTTGGAATGCTTATACCACTGGTCTAGGGCATGACAAAAGCTTAATGTTGAATGCAGCATTCATCAATCATTTTCTCACATCAAAATAGTGGTTAGTACACAAATTGCACATTTATTTAGCAGTAACACTGGTGCTCATAAATATTCATATTCATATTCATGAATATTCATGAGCACCAATACTCACTAAATATAATGCAATTTTCTAAATTTACTACTAATTTTAATTATAAGCAAAATTTATAACCACTGGTTAGAAAATTGCATCTAATTAGTACTGCTGCTCACGAATGTATGAATATTCATTAGCAGCAGTATTACTGCTCAATAAACTTGCAATTTTTACATCTGTAACGAATATTTTTTGTGTGAGAAAAAGGTATATTTAGCTGAATGCTACAACTGACTGTAAGTTCTTGTCATACCATAAACCATGTGTTATACACAATCAACATGACTACAGGGTGTCCCCCCCCCCCCCCCCAAAAAAAAAAAAAAAAAAAAAAATTGGAATTTTTTTTTTTTTTTTTGGGCTGTACCTGTGTATAAGACGCACCCCCCACTTTGAAAATTTTCCGACGGAAAAAAAGTGTGTCTTATACACAGAGTTTTACGGTATATGTTTTGGTACCATTCTGTGATATTAAATAGATGCCCAACACTTTGTAAAGGGTTGTGTGGAGACAATAGACGATGTATCGATCTATCTATCGATCTATGCATATTTATGGCCGCTCTTATATAATTTACTTGGGCTCTTGGTGGAATTATGGAGGCTAAATCACTCTTTAAGCCCAGGATGTGTATTTTGTTTTTGTTCGGCAGACTTTTTGAATTCATGTCAAATGTTTTGGAAAGCTAACATTGTAATATATCTGGTGATGCTCAAGGGGAGGAGAGTTTTTTCAGTGGCAGTTGCGAAAGCGTCTGATTGTACCAACAGACATGCTGGCGTCAATCCTATGCAGGAAAGGGGTCCAAGGAAATCACTCCGTCCCTCAGTTAGGATGATAAAACTAAAGGAGGCTGCGTGTAGGTATCTGCTTCTCGAAAATAATAGGCTAATTAACCCTGATGATCAAGACACCAGACACCAGTACACCAGTCCTCAACATCACGATGAAATCAAAGGAACAGGTCAATAACGTGGTTGCTAGTAAATGGAAGATAAAACAACATACTTTTGTAAATTGCTGGGCCTCGGATCTCTCCTTTTCTCTTGCCAACATCAACAATCAACATCCATCTGTGGCTCCTCTAGCCAGCCTTTAAATCTTTTTTGTTGTTGGTATTGTCATGTTATATTTTCTATGATATGCCTATTCTATGTTTTGACACATATTGCATTATGATTGAGGCATTGAGGAAATTGCAGGGAAGTCATCGGCATGGCATCGCCGTCATTCATAGGCCTATTTCTACTAGTACTAGACTGCAGTGTGGCGCATGGCACCTTCGCTCCGATCCCCGCCGCCACAACGTAGCCGCGACACACAATTCGTCGCACCGCTCACGCACAGCTAGCTGCCAACACAAAATCCACCGCCTTTTATCTCGCAGTCGCGATCGCATACTCGGTGCCAATGCATACAATGCCTTGATTCGATGCATTCGCGAAGCGCAACATATGCTACGACACAACTTATCTTAATTAGCGATAATTTGTTTCCAAAATAATATTTAGAATTTTCATACTCACTTTTTACACCTGTTCGACTGCACTCCCCACCTGACAAACCCACGTGTGGTAAAGTTTACAAACTCCCAAACTTTACTACGATTTTTCGCACGGATCGTCAAATTTCCTCGTGTCGTGTGCACCATTTGCAAAGAGAAAATGGCGAGCCGTGTGGAAAGACG
The DNA here is from genome assembly GCA_037951105.1 of Echinarachnius parma. Taxonomy (NCBI): domain Eukaryota; kingdom Metazoa; phylum Echinodermata; class Echinoidea; order Clypeasteroida; family Echinarachniidae; genus Echinarachnius; species Echinarachnius parma. The sequence continues at coordinate 142,778 of JBAMJV010007414.1, forward strand.
GGCGTGCCTTCGTGTCACGTGATTAATTTGCATATTTGTCAAGCCTCTTTCCAGTACCTTCGATTTCATCATTATTGAATGAGTTGCACTTTTAGATAATCCCCTCTTTGTTCGAAGCCAACAAACTTTCAATAGTAATGTTAACCTTTTCCCTTGAGCAATTTGGATAATAAACGATATTTTGAAAATTATTAACAATAGTAAAATCTTACAAATCCACATAGGGTCTTTAGGAAAGCTAACCCGACATCCGCTGCTCCCTAATAAATGGTAAACATAGCAAAAACAGCAACAACATTACGGGACCCTGGGGTGTTTTCTATACAGCTCTATGGGGTGTTCCACATATATTTAGTAATAGTTGAACCCAACTATTATGGAAAGCCACATATTCAAAAGCAAAAAACAAAACCCCAAAAGCAAGTATTTGAAACTTCCAACAAAAATCTATATCAATAACTTATTACTCATTTCAATGAAAATATTAGATCGACAAATCTATCGTTTTCATGGCCTCTTTTACATTGAATTAGTCTTTTATATATACTGTCGGCCATTCTGCCTTTTAAAAGAACTGTTCGAACAAGTTTACACAGAAACTAACGGCTTTCTATTAATAATAGTTAGGTCCAACTTTGAATCTTTGTGAAACACCCCTATCGCTATATAAAGTAGAAAACAAACAATTACTACTACTACTAAGCGGACGCATCCGAGATTGAGTTCACAATGCAACGCCATGAATCTTTATCCATCATCAATGTCTGCAAGTCCCCAGTTTCACACTGGATGTCTCTTGCAATGCAGTCCATATAATTCAAAGGTCTCCTTCCTCTATTAGGACATGGGAGTCTCATGCAGATCACATACAAGATTACTTGGTCTTTGGCCCTAAAACAGTGACCAGCGAATCTCGTTCTGCGATGAGCAACAGTGGTAGAGATGGGTGGTATGTTTCCATAGATCTCTGGTTTTGTTTTGTGTTCCCTCCAACTAATATTTTGTACCCTCATAAGTAACCTAGTATATGTCCCATCAAGCCGGTCCTGTAGTGCCTTCTTCATGGTCCATGTCTCTGAACCATAAAGTAGAATGCTCTCTACACAGGCCCTGAAAAATGTAACTTTTGTGGATCTTGAAATGTGAGATTGCCAAATGTGGTGCAACTTATTACATGCACTCCATGCTTGACCTTTACGTGACATGAAATCTTTCTTAGAGTCAGCAACGTAAGATCCTAAGTATATACTTAAAATCATTGACTTCCTTAATGTGTATGCCTTCCCTGGTGGTGATTGGAGGGTGATCAGCCTCCTCGTTCACCGTCATGTACTCGGTTTTATTTGGGTTAAGAAACAGACCAACCTTTGCAGAAGCATTCTCCAGAGAAGAAAGCAGGTCTTGGGCATTCTGAAGATATTTTGCTATTAAGGCAATGTCATCTGCATAGTCGAGGTCTGCCAAGTACTTGTCTTTGTCACGGTTAGTTCTTTCTGGTTTGACATCTAAACCTTTCTCTTTCATGTTCTCCACAGACTGATGTAGAATATACGGTAGTCCACGACTATGACAAAGAGATAAGGTGCAAGCGTATCCCCTTGCAGTATCCCTGCAGTTGTGCGAAACTCCTTCGTAGGGCCGTCCATGCTTTGTACGAAGCTTTTTGGGTGTTTGTACATTATGGCAATTGCTTGTATTATTTGAGAAGTTATGCCGTAGTTACCAAGGATTTGAAACATGACCTTCCTATTGACACTGTCAAACGCCTTGGAGAAGTCCACAAAAATTAAAGTTGCTTTCTGCTTGGAAATTTTCAGCTCTTCTATAATCCTCCTAAGAGTGAGGATCTGAGGTGTAGTGGCTCTTCCCTTCCGAAAACCATTCTGATTGCGTCGGAGAACCGGATCGACATGGGGAGTGATTCTATTGAGAAGCATTGAATTGTAGAGCTTATACGCAATGGGTGACAATGTAATGCCTCTATAATTTGATGGAAGAGAGAGGTCACCTTTCTTGGGTAAGGGGATAATGACAGAGTTGGAAAATGGCTGCGGGATGTTGCCTACATATGTTTCAGCAATTCTTGGTGGAAAAGTTGTGGATGTTGTCTGGACCAGGTGTCTTAGACAGATTTAGTCTCTTTAAGCAGTTTTGGAGCTCTTCCATAGAGAACGGACCTGTTGGTATAGGGAGGTTGTCAGCAATCCTATGCTGAAAGAAAGGATCATCATGATTGGAGATCTGGGGCGGTATTCTGAAAGCAAATTAGCACTCAATCAGCGTTTTCGTATTCTGAAAGCCAAATTAACTTCTCAATCATTTAACTACCATGGCAACAAGCGTTTGGCGGGAAATCATTACGCGCAGTTGTGTGATCTGCGCGCATCTTATTACGCGCAATTTAATTGCAAATTGGTATTCTGAAAGCTTAATTAGCGGTCATTTAAGTCTGAAGATAATGAAAAAGCTAAAAGAGCTATAGACCTCTCATAACTAGCTCCGGGAGGGAGTATTGAACCACCAACTCGCATCCCAGCATGGCTGGGGTTTTTTCTCGCACATAATGACGCATATCGTAATCGCTATCATAGAGAAAGGATTACATTACACAACATTGATTCACATACAGTAATACTATTAAAGAGTCTATTAATCCATATATGAAGGTGTATTGAAACTTCGCGCACGAAAATTTCGAACTTTTTCAAAGTGTCGTAGGAGCAACAAAATTATTGTAATCTCAATGAAACAAGCATTAAAATACTCCCTCTATTCTGAGGATTCGATGTATGTAAAGCATTTTCGATTTAAACTCACAATTCATGTGTTATTGGCCCGATTCCGTAACCATGTCATATCAACAAGAGATTCTCCACCGAGTACGGTAGTCTTGAAACTTCGCGCTCCATACACTTTAATACACTGCCATTGACTTAACACGCAATGCTGTGTAGCAAACTTTAACACGCATGTCAATGGGTGTGTGAAGATGCAAACTTTTGCGCGTATTAGCATCTTGACACGCGCGCGTTGTCAAGCTTTCTACGGAGATTGCGCGATCCGAAAGTAAATTTGAAAGGAAGGACGAATAAAGGAGCATTTTACGCAGCATTTCGATAACAACAAGTCTGTTCTACGGGAAGGATTTCGATTTAATTTGATGATTTTCCATTGTCGATAATTTATACACGAAAAAACACACAAAAAGTAAGTTTTTTCTCAAGAAATATCGATCTTTGTTTGCTAATTTTTTGGTTGATTAGTAAGTAATGTGTGCTCTTTCATTTGGCGTCAGAAATTTCCGTCGCCGTGTCCGTGTTCTAATGTTTGCGTACCGCTTATATGATGCGCGAAGTTTCAATACGCGCGAAGTTATAATACTTGTCCATACGTTTCCGCATAATTACAGTAACACTTTGTAATATATCATCACTACTTTTGCACAAGCATAATGATGGTGTATAATGGTAACATTATCTTCTTTAGTTAAAATGCATTAGTATGTATGCCTATATTGCAAAATGGTTTATATTACATTTTCTTCACATTATTTAATAATTTATAGACATAGGCTATACTTTGTGATTATGTCAAATATGTGATTACAGCAATAATACAAACAGCGTAAAGTTAGAATCTGATGATTTCATCATCATGGCCTAGGGTATATACATGGTTTCATAAACTGAAGTTATATCCACTTATTTGGGAGGAAAACAAAATTGTTGAAGGATTTTTTTCATCCAAATTAATTAAATTTAGTTTCAATAACAGAAAAATGCCAATGTTCATCATGAAATTTCCTATAGTTACCGATATGTCGATTGATTTCATATTGCTAAATTGAAATGAAATGAAATTAAAAATGAAATGACTTTTTATTAATGATCTTTTCATCCTAGAGAAGGGTATTGAAGATTCTAACTTCACAGGAAATATCTCGTTGATCAAAATAACATAGCTACAAATTACACAATATCTACAAAGTATACCATAAGTTATGTCAAAACATTATTATACAATATTAACAAAGTAATATTTTCTTCAATCAAAGGTGTGATACAATGACTATGCAGAGGTAGAAATCAATTAAAAGGCATTAGATGAAAAGTTACAAATTATTTCAGAATTATCACAGTGAAAACAAATTAATATGGTTGATTTTCAACGCTATAGAGAGGGCCATACAAAGAATGCGCGTTAGTGCGCTTAGAAATCATGTAACAGCCTATTTGATTAGATGGAATATTAATGAGGTGGAGCTTAAGATAGTCGCGCAGAAGTTAATTGAACGCTGATTGAGCTTTCAGAATACCGATTTTCCACCCAATCAGCGTGCAATTAAATCATGGACTTAAGTGCATATTTAAATGAAAAGTTAAATGAGTTTTCAGAATACCCCCCTGTAATTTTGATTCTACGAATGAAAAACGAATGCGCCCCGAGCTCCACCGAACTATATATCGATTTAGCATAATATTACAACAATATTGTACTTATTCTTGTAAAGGTATTGTGAAGCCGACATTTTGTAAAGGTATGTCACGGGAAAGGTTTCGAAAATGAAGAATATACAATTACATGTAGTCATTGTAGCGAGTTTTGGTTATTTTTGTTTAGTATTCGCTTACGCCGTTGTTCGATCACAATCTGTGCGCAACATGGTACTCCGTGAAATGCGCCATGAGCGAAATTTCGCACCGGGTGAATACTTGTATAATGCACACTTAAACGCGCTGTGTCGTTTTATTATTTTGAGGTCTATAACTCCACGAAAAAGAGATTTCAAACCCTAATTTGTTCAGGCATGCTGTTAAATGGCATTTTCTTTCATATAAGACAATAACCTCGCAACTTTTGAAATTTGACTTGCAAAAGGCGGACAGTCCCTTTAATATATACCAGAACTCAACTATCCCTTTAATGAAGAAAAGAAACCAGTGTAATGTGAATATTCTACTTGATCGTTTGTTCTAGGAGACATACTTTTTGACTTTCTTTAATTGAGATTATATAAGTGGTAACAAATTAGACACATTTCTAACATTGTGCAACAAACATACTCCGATTGTAACAGCATGGGGGGGGGGGGCGGAGGATCCACATTCACTATATATATTCCTTTATTTTTTAACGGATTCAGTCCTTAAAAATTAGGTTTCAATTTTTAAAACGCATAAAAGGCCGCCATTACATATTTCCAGACAAAACTTTTAAACGTTTTTTATAACTGACGGCTGAACTTGACTGTGTGAGAACAAAAGAGGGTGTACACCACTTTGTCAATTCGAGTCACATCAAGTAGCCAGAAAAAACAAACAAACATTTTACGTGTTTTCGTAAATAGAAAACAAACTCTGAACTTTCGAATTTACCAAAATGATCTCTCGGATGTCCCTAAGAAAGACAGACTATAACATTTCATACAAATATGCGAGCACTCTCTGAAGTTGGTGGAATCATTCACATAGTATCTTCGTTTCACATGAATTAAAACAAACAAAAACTCTCACTTAGACAAATTTTACCAAAACTAGTGGCGTAAAGTGTTGTGCCCCAAATCATTCGAGTGCACCCCTCCCAATCAGTCCAATCACGAGACACCACTGACACGTCAAAAACAGTAATATTAATAATCTATATAAATTATATGGATCATGTACATTTTAAAGGAGTAGTACAGTTTTGGTAAGGCTGAACTTTAGTAACCAAAACCTGCACAGTAACATTACAAACTAATATTTATAACCCCACCATGCTCGAAAGGTATACAAAAATACAAACGACTAAGTAAAAAGTCTGTTATCATTCAAAAGGCGCCATTAAAATACAAGAGGGCGCTCTCTAATAAGAATTGGTTTCAACCATTTTTCATATAAAATTATGCATATGATGTTTTGTTGAAATAGAGAGATCATCAACAACTATTTAAAAACCGCTTTTGAACATTTTGGAAAAAGTGTTTTTTTCAAAAAATCATCGTATTTATTTGGGGCCCAAATAAATACGATCGGATATATTTATTGATATTTCAGCCATTTCTGAACCGATTTTGACCAAATAAAGTTTATTCTGCCATTAAAATTGCACGTTCTTTCAAATTCGACACTCAGTTTTTCATTACGTCACGAAAAAATTGTGTTGTGCAGCGCCCTCTCTACCAAAACTGAACCTTAAGGTATATGACAACGGGAACATGTTAGAATCCCCTCATATACATATTATAATAGTTTGATGGATTGAACTTTATGATATAGAACTCTGAATGCTTCATCCTAGAAAATAATTATAATCGCTCTTGAAATTAAATGAAACTACGCCCCCATTCGACTCAAGACATGTAATTCTCCCATAATTTGGACAGTTTGATTTTTGTTCCATTATTGGACTGTTAGTTGGAGCCCAACATAGATTGCTCCTGACACCTCATCTCCGAGCATAATGAGGGGTCTAGGCTCGGCTTGTACACATACCCTGGTATTATGTCACCAAGCCTGAGAAGTCCGCACGATGTACTATGCCGACTGCCGGATGATGAGTGAAGGACAGGCAGCATTCTACTGTATATCAGGAACTCCATTCAAATGATTGATTATACCAGGGTCCATGATTATACGTATTGTGGCGTAAATATTCATTAATATTCATGAATGAACGCCAAACAAAAAACAAAAAATTGTGGGGGGGGGGGGGGGTGGGGGGGCACACGCACTGATGTCTATCTCTGGGGGCACGCGAATAATGGGGA